>WSYH01000790.1:85921-164832 GCA_036426205.1 Ascaphus truei
AGTAGAAGGAGTTGGGGAGGAGTTACATGGTGCACAGATTATAATGAGATGTATCAAGCTCTGTGTATCTGTCCCAGCTTGCACCTTGGGGTGAGTCAGTAGGAGCAGTTGGGAGGAATTACATGGTGCACAGATTATAATGAGATGTATCACATTCTGCGTCTCTGCCACAGCCTGCACCTTGGGGAGTCAGTAGGAGGAGTTGGGGGGGAGTTACATGGTGCACAGATTATAATGAGATGTATCACATTCTGTGTCTCTGTCCCAGCTTGCACCTTGGGGAGGGTCAGTAGGAGGAGTTGGGGGGAGTTACATGGGGCACAGATTATAATGAGATGTATCACATTCTGCGTCTCTGTCCCAGCTTGCACCTTGGGGAGAGTCAGTAGAAGGAGTTGGGGAGGAGTTACATGGTGCACAGATTATAATGAAATGTATCAAGCTCTGTGTATCTGTCCCAGCTTGCACCTTGGGGTGAGTCAGTAGGAGCAGTTGGGAGGAATTACATGGTGCACAGATTATAATGAGATGTATCACATTCTGCGTCTCTGCCACAGCCTGCACCTTGGGGAGTCAGTAGGAGGAGTTGGGGGGGAGTTACATGGTGCACAGATTATAATGAGATGTATCACAGTCTGTGTCCCTGTCCCAGCTTGCACCTTGGGGAGAGTCAGTAGGAGGAGTTGGGGGGAGTTACATGGGGCACAGATTATAATGAGATGTATCACATTCTGCGTCTCTGCCCCAGCTTGCACCTTGGGGAGAGTCAGTAGGAGGAGTTGGGAGGAGTTACATGGTGCGCAGATTATAATGAGATGTATCACATTCAGCATCTCTGAGATGCATCACATTCTTAAATGCATAACCTATGTTCATTAAATACATACCATGTATTATTATAACTGTGGCTTTTCCCGTCTCACTCTTGTTTAACAAAATAATTGTATTTCATTTTAGTTATCAAACTGACTGTAAAGTATTGCGATGCCCCCTTAAATTGAGGCGTGTTTTTACTTAAAAAAAAGAAATGATGATGAATCTGCGTATCTCTGCGCCATTCTTTTTGCCTTTTATTTCCCACATGAAATCCTCCAGATCTGAAGTGACATAAATGTAACATTCTGCATCAGATGTAAGAAACCAGGCTTACAGTACATACAGTACGCCTCAGCGCTGATACCAAAGGTGGCGCAGTGCATCTAAACACACTTGTCTCTACATTGATACATTGATCCCAGACTGTCCCTAAGAATTTAGATCCGGATTCTCAAAAACTGCACAAAATGGATCAAAGACAAAAATCCTATTTATTTAGATCAGACTTTTTTTCTTTTGATTTATATGGTCCACCCTTCAGGTGGAAATCATACAGAAAGTAGTCAGATGAAAAAAACAGAGCAACAACCGCACAAGAAAAAACAAAACATCACAAGGAGACCCCAATAAAGGGCCATGACAACGTTTCTCAGAACCCTATCATTGTAGATACTGGCATTCACTTTCAAAGAACCGATCCCTGAAACTATTGGTCTCCCCCAGTGGTTTTGTGGCATTCTTGTGGACTTTGGGTAAGCTGTAAAAAGTAGCTATGGTGGGGTTACGATTCAGCATGAATTCTTCTTCATGTTTTGAAATGACCTTATTTTCAAGACCTTTGCTCAGAATCCCTGAGAATACTTTAATGGAAATCCATGGTGGGGTCCCTATCTAGTAGTTTATAACATTGTTTGTCACCCAGGAGTCTACGATTCTCTGACACATACAGTAGTCCTCGGTGTTAAGTAGGACTATGTTGCCTCCAAGATCTGCTGGTTTGATTGTAATTTCATCCATATACATAAGTTCATCCAAAGCCTTCTGTTCATTATGGTTAAAATTCTGTTTCCCTTTGCATCTATTAAGGTGCTCTAGATCTTACGTTACAAGATCCACAAAAGTTGCTACATTAGAACAGGAGTCCAGAGGTGGTGCAAACCGACTCTGAGGCTTGAGATTGGTGTGTGGACCATCTCCTGGATTTTTTTTTTCAGATTCATCTAGGGGTGACATCATTATGTTCAAATTCTCTTGATCCTGAGTGTCGAATACTTCGGCATCAGAATTTATGGCTCTTGTTCTTTCTCTGCGTTAAAAGAATTTATGCAAGAGCATCTTGCGGTTCAAAGAGATTTATATCCTTCACTGCACTAAACAGGTCAAAGTTAGCCATTGGTACAAAGTAGAGGCCTTTTGAGAGCATATTTGTTTGGTCAGCTGTGAGAATATACTAAACAGCCAGGTGTTCATAGCGCAAATTGAAAGGGAATAAAAAGTGAATATAAAGTGAATATAAATGTGCATTAAACCCAATGAATAAATTAAACACTGATATCACATATACTGCAACTCCATGGAACAGGATCCTCCGAAGTGGATGCTTCTTGGAAACCTCATATGAAGAAGAAAGCACAAATACATGCAATGTGGTGCATTAACTTTTTACTTTCAATAAACAAACAACAGAGGGGGGAAAAGAGAGACTCACACTTTCCCCGCTGGTCAAAAGCAGAGAGTGACTTCGGGCACACTCCAACCCCACTCCAGACTCGGCCGCTCCTCTTGGTGCATGTGTTCGCGGGTACGGCTTCCCTGGTCTACGTCTCCGTATATAACACTGGAAAGGAACTTATTAATATGTGTAGATATTAAAGTGTAAAGTGAAAAATTGTCCCTGAGGAAGCTCCTTTGCTGGAGGGAAACGCGCATTGGACGCGCAATGTTGTCAGTCTCCTACTTGGAGCTGCTTTTATGTAGTGTTCTGTAGTCTCCTGGTTCTATCTATGTAGATCTGAAATTGGTTATGTTACTAACACTCAGTGTGCTAATCTTCCTGCTTTCTACATGGCATGCTCATTTGGAGTGAGCTGTAAAATGATTCATTGATCAAAACGCTGTGAACATTTGTTTCACTTGCTATGAATCAGTGACCCTCCATCATCACACTATCAGTAGCACATTTATACTTACTGTATGGTTATACACCTTTAAACTAACATCTCTAAGTGCTCTGTGGTTTATAAATCCAAGCAGGATTACAGTATTGTCGTGATACCATCATTCACTGAGTTTGTTATTTTATATATATATACACATGCACCTGGTCTCATAGTCGTCCCAGAGGGGTTTAAACCCTGACTATCAGCGTCTTGTGTCTTGCAATCTCGTATACTATTTGCTGTCTGAGATTATTCCAACGCACATTCACTGACACGGACGCTTGTTTTTGATAATTTCATTTATTTTTAATGCATTATACACAACGATTTGGTAACATATGTTTTATGTAAATATATTAAAAGTTAAATTTTAAAATTTAGTAGGAGTGCAGTATAGTGAATTCTTTTAGGAGACACATCCACTGTGTGGTTTCCTTCCCCCCCTTTTTCTGATTCACTTAATCAGTTCACAGTTTGCACCCACTTTTTTGATTACCATATATTCATTCATTATTTCATTCAATTGGTGTGGTTTTGTGATCACTCCTAACCCTAGTGTTTTCTCCTAGATATTAAAGTGTATATGTTTATTTTGGATCTGTTCTAAAATGGAGACGTCATTTGCTAGGCTAAAACAATGAAGGGCAGACGGCTGAGTAGCCTAAGCACGGTGATCAAAAAGTAACTGCCTTGATTGTTACCCAATGTCTAGCGATTAAGTATTAGTCAATCAACAAACTCTGCCAGTCTAATTGTTACCTGAGGCATGGGTTAGTTCTTAGTCGTGTTTGTCTCCACATTAGAGAGTGGATACAGATGATTGTTCACCAATAGGCTGTGTTCAATGTTAAGAATAGGGTTGCACAGGTATATAAACTGTGTCAACCCTACAGTTTTAGTTGTGTGCTGGATTGCTGGAGTTGTGCTTCTGATACCGTCTTGAATGTAACTGTTGCTGGAGTTGTGCTTCTGATTCCATCTTGAATGTCACTGGACTGCTGGAGAATTGCTATTGGATACTTCTCCATTCCCCAACCCTAAGTAAGTGTTATCTTCTTGCCTGTTAATTGTACTATATTGATGTGTTCACCTTATTTAAGGAATAAATATATTTTATTATATCTAAGCCTCGTTCAGTTCAACCCAGATATTTGGTGTTCATTATATCTTGTCATAAGCTACCGTGACAAGCTCTATAATTAACTGGTGGCAAGTGGCGGGATTGAACTGGACCTGTGTTACAGTATACTGCGGGATACTGTAACATAGTAGGAACTTGATGGTAATTGCAAGTTCCTGGGACTAAAGATATTGAACACACAGTAGTGCAACAGTTAACACAAGTTGTAACACCACCTCACTGCTGCGACTGAACCATGAGCGAGGCTGAAGGCTCATCCAACATGAGGACCCGAGCTCAGCTGAAGAATATGGACTGCCCTATGAGAACCATGAGGTCGCAGACATGGTTGACGCAATCGGTGACTATGAAGCCTGGCTTGCAGAGCCTCAGGATACGGCTCAGCTTGCCCTTTTACAGCCACCCGGAGATCAGGGAAGGAACCCAGTGCCGGGGCGGCGGAATCTCGGGGAGGGAACGAGAGCACCTCCCGGGAGCAGTGCAACAGTAGGGGTACTGGTTGCTGCGGCTACCAGTCCGTTCACCCCTGAAATGTTGGCACTAATTAATGCATGGGGAGACAGAGGGACACGGGAGGAGCGGCTGCAGTTTATCACTATGGCAGTGAACAGACCCGCTTATTGCCCCCCTGTCCAACCCAACACAGATGAACTCAAACTGGACCAGCACAGTCTCACCAAGTTCGTGGAAGGCACTGACCAGATTGACAGTTTCTTAAAGAACTTTGAAATGCAGTGCCGGCGGTACAAAGTGCTTCCCCAGCATAGGGTTGCACGTTTGGACCCCTTACTGTCCGGATTGGCTAAGCAGACAATGATGGCGCTTCCAGATGAGTATGCTGATGACTACGAACACCTGAAAGAACTGTTATTGTTTCAGTACGGTTTTACCCCTGAAGCCTACCGGGGTAAATTCCGGCAGGAAGAGAGGCAGCCCCAGGAGTCCTATGTTACCTACGTGACCCGCATGGCTTTATATGGGATACGCTGGGTGGAGGGCTATGAGGCACGGACTTACCAACGCCTGCTGGACCTCATCTTTCAGGAGCAGCTCATGGAGCAGTGCCCGCCGGCGGTGAGGGCTTGGGTGTACGACAAGAAGCCCAAGACTTACCAGGAGGCGGCAAGGCTTGCAGATGACTATGTAGCCAGCCGAGCCCTGATGACCACCAAAACAGTAGCCAGGCGGTGGTGGTGGCGGCACCGGCCAAAAGGTCTGCCAATACCCCCCAATGGACTCAGAGGCCACCTGCGGGCAGCAGTCCACCGAAGGCGGGGGAGCTCCGGCACGAGTGCCGGTGCTACAACTGCAACCGCCCTGGTCACATCAGACCAGATTGCCCGGAACCCCTGCGTTCTGGCGGACCCCATCAGGGGCAACGCACCCCAGCTGCGAAGCCGGTAGCCCACGTGCGGGTGGCTTCCACCACAGACTCCGGACCGGTCCTGGAGATAACTCCCAGCGAGACATCCCATGCAGCACCTGTCCCGGTTTCATCGGTGCCCACAGCCAGGAGCGGAGGACATCTCAGCGCGGACCTGCAGCAGACGGATGGCCGGAGCAGACATCTCACCCCGGTCACAGTCGGTGACCGGCAAGCAGTCGGCTTGCTGGATTCAGGAGCTGCAGTGACCCTGGTCCGACCTAATATGGTCCAGCCAGAGGAATTGATCCCAGGCCCTGGGATACAGATCACTGTGGCCGACGGAGAGCCACGTTTCTTGCAAGTGGCCAGAATCTTTTTGGATTGGTGGGAGGGCCGGGGTGTGCGGGAGGTGGGGGTTTTACCCGGTTTGGATGCCGATGTTTTTCTTGGCAACGATCTGGGACCGATGACCTGCACCTATGACCAAGTGCCCAAGCCCGCTGCAGTGGCGGTGGTTACCCGGAGCCAGACAGCGGCAATGGGGCGGCGCCAGTCCCCCAGCCTTTGGGACCAACGTTAGCGGAGGGCGCAGAGGAGCCCGGGGAGGTAAGCCAGGATCAGTTGCAACCACAGACTGACTTACTGTTCCCCCTCACCCTTCCCCATTCCCCTGACAATGACATGACTGGGGGGTGGCCAGAATTAGGAGCCCAGTTTAGGGAGGCAGTGAAGACAGACCCTACCCTGGCCGGCGTGAGACTTCGGGCGTCCGAATCTCAGTCAGGGGAAGGCACTGAGCACTGCCTATGGTATAAGGGACTCCTGTATAGAGAAGAAGGGAACCCAGGGATAGAGGAGGGATTGACTGGTAAGCGACAGCTAGTAGTGCCCCAGGGGTACCAACAGCAACTGTTACGGGTAGCTCACTCTATTCCGTTAGCGGGACATCAGGGGGTCAACAGAACGCGAGCCCGGTTATTACAGCGTTACTACTGGCCGGGGGCATCTCGAGATGTGGGCAATTTCTGCCGCTCTTGTGATGCCTGCCAGCGAGTGGGTAAGGCGGGGGCGACCATGTGAAGGCACCCCTGAAACCCCTACCGATAATAGGGGAACCCTTCCAGAAAGTAGCGATGGATCTTGTAGGACCCCTTATGATTTCTAGCAGGCAGAGAAACACTGTGGATCAGGTGGAGATAGGGGCACAGTTGAGTGCTAGGCAGAAGGGAGAAGCCAGGGGCATGCTAGCTAAGTATGGGGCCCTCTTCACTGACATGCCAGGGACCACACATCTCACAAAACACCCAGTGCTCACAGGGGACCTGCGGCCTCTGCATAAGCACGCTTATAGAGTGTCAGCAGAGGTCAAGACCAGTATGGAGAGGGAGATAGAGGAGATGCTGACCCTAGGGGTTATTACTCCATCCCAAAGTCCTTGGGCAAGTCTGGTAGTCCTAGTTCCTGAGAAGGACAAGACCACCCGGTTTTGTGTGGACTACCGCTTGCTCAACGCTGGGACGGTGTCAGATGCCTACCCCATGCCCCACATGGATGAGTTACTGGATGAACTCGCGGGGGCAAAGTATCTGACCACTATGGATTTGAGCAAAGGCTATTGGCAAATCCCCCTGACCCTGGAGGCTAGGGAGAAGTCAGCATTCATCACTCCAAGTGGCCTCTATGAGTTTTTAGTGATGCCATTTGGGATGAAGAATGCCCCGGCTACCTTCCAACACCTGGTCAATAGGTTACTGGAAGGGATGCAGAGCTGTGCCAGGGCTTACTTAGATGACATTGCTGTCTTTAGTAATTCCTGGGACTCCCATTTAGGACATGTAGCTGCGGTGCTAGATAGGATCAGGGAGGCTGGGCTTACCTTGAAACCCACTAAGTGTTTGTTAGGGATGGCAGAGGTCCTGTACTTAGGGCACAGGGTGGGTGGAGGGCACCTCAAACCAGAGCCAGCCAAGGTAGAAGCCATAGTTCAGTGGCCTGTTCCAAAAACCAAGAAACAGGTCATGGCATTTTTGGGCACCGCAGGGTACTATAGGAAGTTTGGCCCACAGTGCAGCGCCATGGCCAAACCCCTGACTGATTTGACTAAGAAGCAACTGCCTGTGCTTATCACCTGGACTCCTGCCTGTGAAACTGCTTTCCAGGCACTGAAAACTGCGCTTGCTGGGGCCCCCATACTGGCTGCCCCAGACTATACCAAACATTTCCTCATACAGACTGATGCCTTGGACTATGGCATTGGGGCTGTGTTGAGCCAAGTGGGTGACGACGGTAGAGAGCACCCTGTGGTGTACCTCAGCCGAAAACTACTTCCCAGAGAGGTGGCCTATGCCACCATTGAGAAAGAGTGCTTTCCCATTGTGTGGGCACTCAAAAAACTCCAGCCCTATGTGTATGGAAGGGCTTTCATGGTCCTCACAGAGCACAACCCCTTGCGTTGGCTGCAGAGGGCATCAGGGGAGAATGCCAAGTTGCTAAGGTGGAGCTTGGCCTTGCAAGAGTTTGAGTTTACGATTCAGCACAAAAAGGGTAGTGAAAACAGCAATGCTGATGGACTTTCACGTCAGGGCTATCCCTCTGAGACTGAGTTCGTTAAGGGTGCCAGCAGTGCCCCACTCCCCGTTAGGGCCAGTGGGCCACAGGTCACCCATTAAGAAGTGGAGATGTAGAGGGAGAAAGGGGGTGGCCCGGTATTAAAGGGGTTGCACCCCATATGGCCATCCCCTGACCTCACCAGAGAGACAAGGGGTTAACTGGACTGCGGTCCAGGGATGAGGTTTGCACCTTGTTGTACCTTGAAAATGTATGTTCCCCTGTTCCCATGTTTCATTATAAGCATGTATTTTAATGTTTTAAAATGCATTTCTGTATCTCCAGTTCTGGAGGTCACAGAGAGTTCATATTTGGCCAATATGTAGAGTCACTGTAGGCATTAAAAACTGGCAAAGGTCGACCCACTGAGCCCACCAGAATGGAACTTATTAATATGTGTAGATATTAAAGTGTATATGTATTTTATTTTGGATCTGTTCTGAAAACGCAGACGCCATTTGCTAGGCTAATAAGTCATGAAGGGCAGACGGCTGAGTAGCCTAAGTATGGTGATCAAAAAGTAACTGCCTTGATTGTTACCCAATGTCTAGGGATTAAGTATTAGTCAATCAACAAACTCTGCCAGTCTAATTGTTACCTGAGGGCATGGGTTAGTCTGTTAGTCTGTGTTTCCACATTAGAGAGTGGATACAGATAATTGTTCACCAATAAGCTGTGTTCAATGTTAAGAATAGGGTTGCACAGGTATATAAACTGTGTCAACCCTGTAGTTTTTAGTTGTGCTTCTGATACCATCTTGAATGTCACTGGATTGCTGGAGTTGTGCTTCTGATTCCATCTTGAATGTCACTGGACTGGGCAATCGTTTCTTTAGAAATGTCCAGCTCCTCAGTGAGACTGTGTAGTTCCTTTCTGGAAACTTCCAGGTCTGTGCGGCAGCTGTTGGTCTCATGATGTGAGGCATTCAGTGCTCTGCGGAGTGTCTGAACCTCTTTCTGAGATACGTCCACTTCTATCCGGACACTGTTGACCTCTTGTTGTGAGGCATTCAGCTCTATGCGAAGAGTGTGAACCTCTTGCTGGAAGACTGTCATCTGCTTCAGTGCCTCCTCATACTTCCGCTTTAGCGTAGCCACCATTTTATCAGATTGGCTCTGCTTTTCATCCATGGCGGAAATAGTAGCATTTGCAGTATCTAGCTCAGTCTTGAGATCGTCCAATTCTGTTCTGGCTAAAGAGTAAATTGTGAGCACATCTTTTTGTAGCCTCACGTAATTTTTCTGTAGCTCTGTGTAACCATCTTTCTTTTGTTTCAATTGTTCACGGAGCATATCACAGTCATGCCTGGCATTTTTCAGGGCATCTTCAGGGCTGGTCAAGAGATCGTCACTCACTGGTTCCGGCTCCACTTCCCTGGGATGGTTGGTTGAGGGTTCCTCACTATTGGCACCGGACAGACACTTCTTTGGGGTACACGACTTCTGCCTTGGGCCCTCTGGATATTCGGTTTACCGCGGGACGAATTCTCCATTTTCTCTAGGCTGCAGGGCAACTCGGTCCCCCTTTTCCTCCACAGGATCTGCGGACGTGTCTGTTCCTTCCACGGTAAGTGAAGAACCGCTTTTCTGTTTCCGCTTTTTTGTTTTGGATGACTCCGTCCCATCAGGAATACTGGGGTCTCCTTCTTTATTTGATACTTTAGCAGCTTCATTATATACGCCAGGCTTTTCTTGCAGTTGCTTTAGCTGACAGAAATATTGGGTGATCTGCTGCTCCCGCTCTTTCTCTTGTCGACCATATTCGTCATCATAGAGGGCGGTCTTTTCTGTTCGTGCCGAGTTCAGGCACCCCCTCCATTCTTGGGGTGTTTTGTGGATGTGACTCGGTTCGGTTTCCCCGTAAGAGATGTCTTCCTCTTTATTGGACTGGAAGGGTCACTCTTCCGTGGGATAGGGTTCATTACAGGAACGCTGCATCTTTGTAGAGGGAGAAAGGGGGTGACCCGGTATTAAAGGGGTTGCACCCCATATGGCCATCCCCTGACCTCACCAGAGAGACAAGGGGTTAACTGGACTGTGGTCCAGAGATGAGGTTTGCACCTTGTTGTACCTTGAAAATGTATGTTCCCCTGTTCCCATGTTTCATTATAAGCATGTATTTTAATGTTTTAAAGTGCATTTCTGTATCTCCAGTTCTGGAGGTTGCAGAGAGTTCATATTTGGCCAATATGTGGAGTCACTGTAGGCATTAAAAACTGGCAAAGGTCAACCCACTGAGACCACCAGAATGGAACTTATTAATATGTGTAGATATTAAAGTGTATATGTATTTTATTTTGGATCTGTTCTGAAAATACAGACGCCATTTGCTAGGCTAATAAGTCATGAAGAGCAGACGGCTGAGTAGCCTAAGCACGGTGATCAAAAAGTAACTGCCTTGATTGTTACCCAATGTCTAGGGATTAAGTATTAGTCAATCAACAAACTCTGCCAGTCTAATTGTTACCTGAGGGCATGGGTTAGTCTGTTAGTCTGTGTCTCCACATTAGAGAGTGGATACAGATAATTGTTCACCAATAGGCTGTGTTCAATGTTAAGAATAGGGTTGCACAGGTATATAAACTGTGTCAACCCTACAGTTTTTAGTTGTGCTAGATTGCTGGAGTTGAGCTGCTGATTAAATTTGAATGTCACTGGACCGCTAGAGAATTGCTATTGGATACTTCTCCATTCCCCAACCCTAAGTAAGTGTTATCTTCTTGCCTGTTAATTGTACTATATTGCTGTGTTCACCTTTTTTAAGGAATAAATTAACTTTTATTATATCTAAGCCTCGTTCAGTTCAACCCAGATATTTGGTGTTCATTATATCTTGTCATAAGCTACCGTGACAATCTTGTCCTCCATTTTTAGGCTATCAGGTGTAATTTTCTTCCTGACCTCAGGAGGCGCTATTACAGCTGTTGCCACTGTATTTGCTAGAACTCCCAATTGTGGTAGTCCTACAGATGGGCATATTTTGCTTGTTGAGGTCGTAGTTCTCACAGGCATCTCTGTAGACTTTTCTTTCTTGGGTAATTTTTTTTCAATATCAGCAGCACTGTGCATGCATTTTCTCTTATCAGGTATACAAGATGTGCAGTTGCTAGGTAAAAACATCTATTTGCTTTACACCATTTACTTGCTAGGTGTACTCTCTCATTAGGTATGCTGAATGTGTGGTTGCTAGGTAAAAAAAAAACCTTCTGTTTGCTTTACACCATTTACTTGCCAGGTGCAATCCATCCGCTTCAGCAACAGAATTTGGTTTTCTGCCTGAGTTCAGTAATTTTCAGTCTCATCTTTGGGTATTATGGCATTCACACTTCACACTTTGGGTGTCTGTTTTGCTCCCAAGATATATAGGTAGACTTTTTTACTTGCAGAAAAAAAACCATTCTTTGCAGTGGACTATTTCTTTCATTCCCGGCAGGGTGACTCAACACTCAGCAATTGGCTTTGAAAAACCTTTTACACAGTTCAGCAATCCCTTTTTCCCCTATAGGGCAATTTTACACTCAGCATTTGTTTGCTAAAATTCCCCTGCTTCAGCACAGTCTTGTATCAATTTTCACACTTTTCTGCATATACTCCATTCACAGCTGGTAGCCCTATGCGGTGTGGCAACCTTTATTTGCAAAATCAGTACCACTCGTGGGTCACCATCTGTATTCACTGCTTCAGCGAAACTTTTGAAAACAACAAACACCTATCCCTTTTTAAGGGCCGACACTTCTTGAACCCTGACTATGGCTGGAAGGCAAAACCCCTATTTCAATGACCATATTACACTTTGTGATAGGCAAATAAGGTTTAGCTGCTTCAGCAGTCTCTCTCCTCTTGGGATTGGGGCAAAGAGTCCATCTGTGGTTTTGTAAGTTTCAGTGCAGTGTAAGTTTCAGTGGTGTGTATCCCTTTAACTCTGATCTCTGCTGCATGAGATTTTTTTTTTTTTAAGTTGCTCAGACTGTTTGTAGGCAAAAAAGCATTAAAAAAAAATTCACATAAAAAATCTCCGGTCCTTTTTAACTTCAAAGATACCTCTCATCCCACTTCTAACACCATATGTAGACGGACGTTCACAGAGGTACACAATTGGAGACTTTTGTAAGGTGAAATTATAACAAAGCTTTATTGTGCCTTTTTCTTTTCATCAGGAAACCATCCAAACACAGGGGGGGGAGGGGGGGGTGGACAAAGCTTTTATTCACTTGGGAGTATTTCTAATGAAATACTATGCAATTAATTCACAACTCCCTAAGTTAAGCATGTCTCCCAGCCCAAAACACATAGCATGAAATAAGCAGATATAAGAAGTCTCTTAAGAATGAAAGTCTTATCTGTTAGCTGCTGTAGAGTAAGCTTCTCTGCTCTCCTGGAACCGCACCCGTGTGTGCACAGAAAATGTCAGCATCCAGGTTTAGAAGTCTTATTTGTCAGCTCCAGAGATCTGTGTTCTCTTGGTCAGTCTCTCCTGGGAGACTCAAGAACCCCTGCTCTGTCTCCAAAGTTCAGCTCAGGTGTGAGCAAAGGAGTCACCCAGATATTTGGTGTTCATTATATCTTGTCATAAGCTACCGTGACAATGGAGGCATCAGGAAACACCCCTGATCATAATTACATGCTTAAGTGGGCCGAGGAGTTAAATGTTACTATGGAAAGGGATGAGTGGGAAGATATTTGGGAATACGAGGCCAAAACATCAATCTGTACCACGACCAAGGAAAACATATATAAAATCCTATTCCATTGGTACTTAACCCCAGATAGACTTAGACAAATATACCCAGAAGTCCCAGACTTGTGTTGGAGGGGTTGAGGACAGAAAGGGGATATGGCCCACATATGGTGAACGTGCCCCGCAATACAGAAATTTTGGCTAATGATTCAAGAAATTATAAAAGACACCACAGAGGAAACGATCCCAGTGGACCCCCTCATATATTTGCTGGCAAACCCAATAGAAAGTATAAGCCGCCCCCTGAGATGGCTGATCTCATTCATATTGACAGCAGCCAGATGTTCAATCGTGACCGCGTGAAAAAAATATAGCTCCACCCTCCAGACACACATTAGAGAAACGCATTAACGAGGTAATGGCCATGGAGAAACCAACTGCATTCTTTAAACAATCAATAGATACCTTTTATAGAACATGGGAACCATGGATCGAACACTAAAATAAACAGAAAATAAACATTTGATTGATGCTGCACTTGAGACGGAGGGGATGAGGGAATCCACCCTCCTCTCCCCCCCCCCCCCGTACCCCTATCCCCCCCCTTACCCACCCATCCCTCCCACTGTTGTCTTTTCGTAATATAATTTAATTTATTTTATTGTCTGTCCCCCTGTTTAAGTTTTATAGACAGCAATGGTATAGCTCAGTTGCTTAGATTAACCAAGAGGATCACTGAATCCACAACTATGTATCAGCTGATTAGGGGGAAAACGGAATGTTGGATGTGGATATGTTGAGTTGATTCTGTACAACTGTATTTCATGACTGCTGTAAGGTTTGGATTTAGCATATGCTGTAAAACTCAATAAAATTATTTGAATCAAAAAAAAAATAGATTAATATTTTTTTTAATTAAAAAAGGGTTAGTTCCAGACTACATTACATTTCAAATATATAACTTCAATATACCCTATTTCCTCGATTCCAAGACGCACCTTTTTTCCCGATTTTTACATGTCTGAAATCGGGGGGTGTCTTAGAATCGATGTATTAAAAAAAAGAAAAGTGTCTATAGTACTAACTCCCTCTATTCACTTACCATGTTTCAGGAGAGGTCCCATGTCAGCGGAGGACGAAGCGGGTGGCGGCCGGAGAGGTCCCACTTCTGCAGATGGTTGAGGATGGACAGAGGGCAGGTCCCAAGTCTGCAGGTGAATGAAGATAAGAAGACAGCGGGCGGGCGTGCGGTGGTGGCAGGATATCATAATAGCAGGAGAGCTGAGCAGGAGCAGAGCGGCATAGGGGAACGGCTTGGGAGGTGCACACTGTAACACCGGAAGTTGACCGGTGTCTGACTTCTGGTCACCTTGTGCACCTCCCAAGCCATTCCCCTATGCTACTCTGCTCCTGCTCAGCTCTCCTGCAATTATGATCTCCTCCCGCCGCCGCCGTCACCGCACCGCTGTCTTCTTATCTTCATTCACCTGCAGACTTCACTCACCTGTCCTCCTGCCACACTCCCGCCCACTGTCCATCTTCAACCACCTGCAGACGTGGGACTTCTCCTGCTGCTGCCGCCGCCCGCTTCATCCTCCGCTGACATGGGACTTCTCCTGAAACATGGTATGTGAAAAAGTAATTTTCCTCGATTGTACGGGCCAAATCGATGGTGCGTCTTACAATAGATGGCGTCTTACAATCGAGGTAATATGGTATATAAAAAGTGGCATAGATTTCTTTTAAAATTATTGAAATATCATGTGAGAAAGGCGTTGATGTCGAAGTCCACATTCAGTCCAAGAAGTTTCAAAGTTTTACGTTTATGGATCCAAAGGCTCTCTCTTTGGGAAATAGATTGTACTCTATTTCCCCCCCTCCTGTGCTTTGGAATGTGATCTATTCCAATAAACTTGAGACCTCCTGGATCTGATTCGTGACCATTCTTGAAATGCAATGAAACATTGTGTGACTCTAAGACCTTTTTTATGTTTCTCACATGTTCTAAAATCTTAATTTTCAGTTTCAGCTGTGAGAATATGGTCGGTAAGGTTGATGATTCTGGTTTTACTTAAATCAGTGGAGACCCCTAAAAGTGACGTCTCCTTCCTTTCCTCCCTGGGAATGACCATGCTATCCTCCAATTTACCACACTACTTATAAAAGTGAGTGACTAGAAAGTGATTTCCATATACTATTGAGGAAGTTTGAGTAAATTTACACTCATTACTAACTACTATTGGCTGTGAAGCCTAAGATACCTCAAGATTAATATGCCTTGCACAACATATAGTGGTGTTTATATATGACTTACCTGATATGAATACATTAATTTGTACAAATGTCGTTTAGAGGTGATGCAACTATATACACTTATATGGTGACACTATTTGTAGTTATCTAAACTATTACCTATGGGTGTTTTCATCATGTTCTCATCTTTATGTAGCCAGGTGGCTACTATTCTGCCCTTGGACTGGCAGTAAACCTTGGTACAATCAGGTTGCCAGTAGTTGCTATGGGGTTTTCCCCCTCCGAAGAGCTGCATATGAGTGACAGTGGGAGGCGGTGACATCAGGCCTGGGCATGACCAATCATGAGCCAGACCTGGTGCCCTTCTCCTGGCAGTACTTAAAGGCAGGACCGCCCTAAGTTTAGTAGTGTCCTTCCCCCACTGAGGAAGGCAGGTCACACAACTGGGAGCCTGAGATTGGGGCCTTCCCGTGTACTCATCCCTCCGGTGGAGAGTGAGTGTGGACCATACCTCTGCCTCTGCTAGGGAGGTGAGGAAGTGCTAGGACGGCTGCGGGTGCCCTTGGCCTGTAGTGGCGGTCCAGGGACCATCCTTCAGTGACAGCTGAGAGTACTGCATCGGGCAGAAGCCTGCCGTGTAACTGTGCTGTACAGAAGACAATAAACCATTCCTGTTGTTATATACCTCCTGCCTGGTGTGTGATCTTACTGGGGGGAGAGGTAATAAGTTCTAACGTGGGAAATCACCTTAAGCTCCTGGAGCCTAAGGCAGATGGAGGCGCTACACTGCTAAAGAGATATGAGGGTATTAACCCCAGAAGCTTGGTTCTGTGTCCCCACTACCATCGGCGGAAGACTCAGCCCTCCTGTTACCAGCAGGTATATGCACCATACACCGTAGTAATGGCCAAATCTCCCACCGGGCGGGGGAAAACACCGTTACATTTATGATAAATATTTAGGAATTTTATTTGACCAATTATCACTATTAAATAGGTTGCGATTTATTTGTTCTTCATGCTGTGTAAAGTAGGTGTCTAGTTTTAGTATCTCTGAGCAATAGTTATACTAGACTGCTGTGCACCACTATAGGGATATCTGTCTGTGGGGTTGGCCATCTTGGCATACCATACACTATTTTGTCTTCATATCTGTCTATCTCCCTGGTAGCACGCAGCTGATCTTCCATATTTCTAGTTTGAGCGAGGTCTCTCTTTCTTTACATTATTCATTTGGATTACCAGCAGGTTTTCCCTGGACCAGGAGCACCGGTAATTGTATCATTTATATTATCTAATTATTGGTGTGCAGCATCCACTATTTTTACTCCTTTGCGACGTGTTCCCTTCTTACCTGCATTGCCTCGGACCTCCGCTCTGGCACCACCAGTGCATGCGCGCACACCATCTCTGTTTACAGAGCGAGTGCGCACACCCAGCTCTTCTAGAGTGTCACGGAGCTTGGCTCCACCCCATCAGACACGTTGCGCTTCTCACGCACGCGGCGCAGACACGTGATGACGTGCACCGCTCCCCAGCTGCGCGGCAAGTATTCTCCAAGCCCACTTGTCTCCTGTAGCCAATCCATGTCTCCGCAGTGGCCGCGCCTCCATTCCTCCCATTGTCTCATTGGTTCCTGTATGCCATATATACCTTGCTCATTCACTCCTGCTTTGCTGAGCATAACTTGTTGTAGCCTTGAGCTCCTGCGTTTGTTGTGCTTTGCTCCCTTGTCCTGTGTTTACCCTGCAGCTTGATTCTTCGTGTACCGACCCGGCTTGACCTTGGAACCCCTCTGGATACTGACCCCGGCTTACCTTCTACTCTGCGGACCTCTCCAACCCAGACCATGGCTATACGGACCACTACAAATCTTACTTATCCAACCCCAGACCACATCTATACGGACTACCACGATTCTGATCTCTCCAACCCCAGACCACATCTATACGAACTACCACGATTCTGATCTCTCCAACCCCAGACCACATCTATTCGGACTACCACGATTCTGATCTCTCCAACCCCAGACCACGTCTATACGGACTACCACGATTCTGATCTCTCCAACCCCAGACCACATCTATACAGACTACCACGATTCTGATCTCTCCAACCCCAGACCACATCTATACGTCACACTTCCCGGATTACGCGATTCTCATCCACCCATCAGACACTCGTATTAACGGACTAAAATTCCGTGCCGATTCTGATCCGACCACACACACCCCAAGACCCATCTATACGGACTTCCACGATTCTGATCTCTACCACCGACCCCAGACCACATCTAGATACGACTTCCACACGATATTGAATCTCTCCAACCCCAGAACCACATCTATACGGACTTCCACGATTCTGATCTCCACAACCCCAACCACATCTATACGGACTACCACGATGCTGTAATCTCTTCCAACCCCCAACCCGCAGAAACCACGTACTATACGGACTACAACACTAATTATCTGATCTCATCCCCCACCCACAGACGCACATACTATCAGCCGACCAACACTACGAAGTCTGATCTCTCCAACCACCAGAACACACTCTATACGGACTTCCACGATTCTGATCTCTCCAACCCCAGACCACGGCTCACAGACTTAACTATTCTGACTTCTTCAATCCAAGACCCTGGCAAGTATCAACTAACCCACTCTCTCCAAACAGAGACCTGGCTACGTTGACAATCCACCTGCCAGGCACGCTTCCGCTGCTGTGGGTGCTACTTCCCCACCTCAGTACCGGGGTTCTGTCTTGCTCGTGGGCAGCGCAAGTGTTACAATAACACTGACATGAGTTACACTATTCAACTTGTGGCAAAAACAAAATTGTGTTTTATCCACACAAATGGACCATTTTTGTCATGAAAACTGTGTAATTGTTTTTTTGCCAAAGGGTTTAACTAAATGACCCTTACTCACGAGCAGATTAGCACTGAAGTATCGTACTATATGTTGTGTCATTTTGTGTGTTGTGCTGGGCCTTGCTGTTTTAATTGTTTTTTTTTTATGTTGCAATATTTTTTTTTACATATAACGATTACTGAATTACGGTAACAGCTCCCCATTTTTATAAATTACTAACGAACACTTTCTCTCTCATTATAAAACCGTCATCATTGAACCTATTATACTTGTGGTGTAGTGTGCTAGACCAAATCGCCAAAGATGATCATGATGAGTTATCAATCTCACCATCCGGACATATCCAGGAAAAAGTTGTGAGGTTTCAGCTGCTGTCAATTGCTGCATTGTAGTTTGTTCAATTGCATTCCATGTTCAAGGGTTGGGGGGGGGAGGGACCCTTTTTGTTTTTCATCATATCTTAAACATTTATTTATAAAATATTTTACCTGTAAGTAATACATTGAGAGTTACCTCTCGTTTTCAAGTATGTCCTGGGCACAGTTGAGCACAATTGTAAGTCTGTGATGTAGTTCAACACTGTATAAGAAGCACAATGTAAACAATCAACTGATGTTCACTAAATTGATGTCGCTGTATTATGTCAGTAAGTACCAGATACGCTGCGGGAGGTTCATGCTCATTCAACGAGAAATAGGAGTTTTTTCTTCGTAGCTCATAAATGTGTTAAACTGCAATAATCTAATCTGAAACACTAAGATTACTATAAAGATTGAGATTAAAATGGGTGTTCACAATGTCCTCCTCCTCCCGCTGAGACTCGCGCCGGAGACGAGAACGCCGCTGTGTGATTGTATAATGGATAACGCGCTGATCAGCTGCTCCCGCTCATGAACGATACGTTGTGTTTTACGAATGAGTTTTCCAGTCCTCCCAGCGACCGTCCTTTATCAGGAAACCTTTTATGTCCGCGTTTTAATCCATAATTCTTGCTCTGTCTCAAGCACTTTATAATGCGCTTATCTTCTTCGCTAAACACCATTTTGTAACTACGCACTTGATGAGGTCATCACGCTGTCACCAATTCCAAAGAATATTTATTAGGTTATCAAATAATTCTTACATGTAACAATCTCCTGTGACAGACCAGTAATTGCTCACATTGTCCGGAAAATCGAGTGATTTTTCTGTAAGAAATGCTGAAAAATAAAAGGGGGCCCCGTTTTTCTGAACACGGTGTAAATACGTTAACCTAGGTCCAGAGAAGGATGCTTAGCTTCGCTCCAATTCATACGAATGTTAGCTGAGGTGTTGGAAACCTTAGCACCATGTGATGGATATGGGACGTCCATGCTAAATTTGCTTATAGTAAGGATTTACAAAGCACATACTAGACTGCTACCTAAATAACATATTTCGCTCCCTCGATCTGTTTTTTGTGTATAAAAACCTTCGCAATTTACACTGAAAAGCAGTTTAGACATGATATTTTTGTTTAATGTGTACTGTACATTAATGTGTACGTTAAGCCACGGATGTTATGCATTTCCTGTAAGCTAATTTCACTCCAACCCAAACCAATTATCTTTCCTATTCAACTGAACAAATATGTGGTAGAAAAATTACTTCCGACCTTCACGGGGGACGTACACAAACGCTGGGCTTCCTTATAGCACATCCGTGCCAACGCCTGGCTTGTCTCTAGCCTGAAGCCTGAAGTGGTAAGAGAGAATCAGTTAATACTAGGGCTCTCAACTCCAGTCCTCAAGACCACCTCCCCAACAGGTCAGGCTTCAGCATAGGTGGCTCGATCGAAGACTGAGCCACTGATTGAGCCACCTGTGCTGAAGCAGGGATATACTGAATACCTGTTGAGGGGTCTTGAGAACTGGAGTCGGGAACACCCAAGTTATACATAAATACTAAATGTATTGTCAGAAATACGGTCTCCCCCGAAGTCTAACCGTTGTGTTGCTTAGATCCTGCAGCTATGTCACCATGATATATGTGTAGCCAGGTCCCTCTGGACTACCAGACGTTGTCCTAAGTTCCATAGTAAGTCCCCATGCATGGTGGGCTGTGTGGGCATGATTCCTAAAGGGAATTCATTTGATTGTTCAGTGTGTGATGTTACATTGTTCAGCAGGTGTGAAAAATAAAGTTATAGTGGCCTTTCACTAATGTAAGGGTGCCTATGACAAAAATAGGCTGGCTTACTAGCTACTCCCTAAGGAAGGGAGGGGGTGAACAGTCTCCACAGTGAAGGAGAAGAGGAAGGAGTATAGTAAGGCCGCGGTCCCAGTGTGCACAGAAGCACATGTGCCCGGCGGCGCGTGCACAGCGCTTCACCGCGATTTGCGATCTGGGACAAGACTGCAGAGTTTGTGACAGGGGAGGGGCGTGGCTGGGGTTTTCCAGGGGCGTGGCCATGACCTCACACGGCTGGTTCGCCCTCATTGGCTGAACCGCCGGCGGGGGCGTCGCCACCTCTCCGTCGCAACTTCTAAATTCAATTTCAAGGTCTTTGGGAAAAATGGTAGTATACTGCCCATCCCGCGCGAAGGTGTGTACTGGGCCCCACTCCATTGAGGGCCGGTGTTTCTTCGCATAGGCGTGCGCTGTAGAAGGCACTGGGGCCGGGGCCTAAGGAAGCTCCAGGGGGAAAGGACTGCTAGTGGAAGATGCCAGAATATGTATACTCTGCATAGAGAAGTGGCTGAGGCCTAGTCCAAGATGGGATAGGGTACAATGATGTACAATCTAGTGCATGTACCATGAAGATGAATAAACCATCTGTTGTAGTCTTTGAAGCATGGTAATGACTAAAGGAAGAAGATTTGTCCATGAGGTGCATCGTGAAACCTCAGGATCCTCTTGGTCTGGAGGCGCTGGCCACTGAGGAATTCACCGCAAACCTGTCCTGACCACTCCCCACACAACGCGGAGATCTCCGGCCTTCTGTTTGCCTCACAGGTATGCACCACCAGCCACAGAAAGACACCGGTCGCAGAACATTTCCCAGAGGGTAGGGAAAAGAGGGCTACATTTGCATGCCAGGTTGAAAGAAGATAGAGACGCTGTATCTGTGGGCAAAGGGAAATGATACTACAAAGTACAACTACTTTATGATTTGCCAAACCATAACGTTGCAATGTTTCCAGACCCACTTACTTTCTTTTTTTTAATCAAAAGTCTAATCTCCTTTTCTGTTTTTATCACATAAATACTGTTTTTAAAGCTTTCTAAAATGTCGTTAAAATAACTTTACCCCAATGTCTATAAAACACTGATGTCTTCCAACACTGGGTGGAAACAAAAAATGTATTTTGTTACGAGCATTGGAAATTAGGAGCATTTTGTACATTTTTTAAGAGGCGCAGGACTTTGGCGTTGAGGATGACTAAGATGCCTCCGCATGATACTAATCTGTTTTCAACAAGGTCTGGTAAAGGGTCGCTAAGGGGGGCGGCAGGTTGGTGGGAAGGCTGATCTTGATGACAAACGTTGGATTCGAGGGAAGACAGAAGTGGCTTTTGGATGCCGACATGGATGAGGAGAGATTTGTGAGGAGATTGGGAATCTGGGTAAGATTGCTGGGAGGTTGAAGCTGATGGGACTCTGAAGTAGAGTGTACTGGAGATAAGGGTAGATGGACTTTGTAGAACAGGTGGAACACATTTTCTTTTGGTGGTAGTGGAGCCCAGGATACCTCTTTTGTTCAATTTTGTGATAAGTTTTGGTATGGCCCAGTTACGAATGGATGGTGAAGGGTTGAGCGGGAGAGTGACCTGAATGGGTGGGTAGAAGGAAGGACCTTTGTCGGAGGCGGAGAAGGAAGTAAGGTTTGGATACTGGAGCTATTGAGGGGAAAGCCCGGCTGGTTCTGAGTTGGAGGATTGGGGGTGGAACTGGCCTGGAGATGGAGAAGGAGCCATGGTAGAGCTAGCTCGGAGTGGAGAAAGTTTATTGACACGGGAGGGCATAGGGGGTGGGGGGGGTGAGAGACCAGCTCTGGGGTTTTTGATGATTTTTTGTAAGTGAGGTAGAACCATTTTTTATTATTTTAAACTACAAGGGGTCGGAAGGCAAGTTGAGGAAAGGGCCTGAGAGGGAGGGGGATTTGAGAAAAGGCTTGAGATGGGGGGATCTGAGGCAAGGATAATGGAGCGAGAGAGCTGAGGCATGGGCCTGAGAGGGAGCTGAAGCAAGGGCCTGGGGGAGAGTGAGGGAGCTGAGGCAAAGGCCTGGGGGGGGGAGGGTAGAGCTGAGGCAAAGGCATGGGGGGGGAGAGGGAGCTGATGCAAGGGCCTGCGGGGGAGAGAAGGAGCTGAGACAAGAGCCTGGGGGGAGAGAGGGAGCTGAACCAAGGGCCTGAAGCAAGGGCCTGGGGGGGAGGAGGGAAGAAGGAGCTGAGGCAAGGGCCTGGGGGGGAGGGGGAGCTGAGGGAAGGGCCCGGGGGGAGGGGGAGCTGAGGGAGGGCCTGGGAAGGAGGGGGAGCTGAGGCAAGGATGGTTTTAGTTAATTTAATATGTATTTTTTTTTATTCCATAGTTTTTTATTGGAAACATCTAGGTACAGCTACAGATTACACAGTGTCAGGGGCACATGACTGGTTATTTCAAAATACTTACCAATATAGGTTTTGCTGTTTTAAATATGTATTTTTAATAGTGTGATTTTTAATTTGATGTGTATTTTATTTTGGATAATGCCCCAAACCCCTATTAGCCACATTTGGCTAAAAGGGATATTGGGCATCAGTTTAGAGGGGAGTGGGTTTGTTGGGGGAGGTACTCGCCCCAGAGAGGGGGGGTTATAGGGGGCAGGTACGTAGTTAACCCTTTAATTACCTTAGCAGCCAGTACTAGGCACAAAGGTGGGAAAGGGAAGTAGGTGTAGTTTTATGTTTATTTGGGGTCAGATAGTCATGATTTTCCATGAGCAGGTGACCCGTGGGTAGTTATATTGTAAAGAATTTTAAGTAATATTTTATCATATATTTCAGGTTGGTTTAGCTTATCTTGCCGATGTATACAATAGCCAGTATTATTGGCCATTATATACATAGGAAAGGCAGGGCTAACGCCAGCCTGGAGGTAGGTGATACATTATTTGCGGGATTTCTGCCATTCATCCCGTTGAGATAAATATCAGAACGTGAAAGGACAAAAAACAGGGTTCTTTAGATTGTAAATGCTAAAGATGAATTTGGGAAATGTATTTCTCATGAACATATCACACTATTCTAGCCATGTATTATTTATTTATTTTTCCTCTCTCTGTATATTCCCTGGATTGGGAAACTTGCGCCCAAGAGAACCAATGCGATTGATAAAAAATATCGGAGTTTGATGTATGGCAGTTTTTAACTAAAAATGCGGTACTATGCCTCTTTTTTTTTAAATTCTGGGATCCGATACTTTTAATGGATCCGATAAAAAGTGCTTTATTTTTGGCGGTGCAACGTTGCTGTATTGCATAATAAAAATAAGGCACTTTTTGTGGTGCTAATACTGCATTATTACATTACTTGATGTATCCGGACCTCTCTTTCTCTCTCTTTCTTTCTCTCTTTCTTTCTCTCTTTCTTTCTCTCTTTCTTTCTCTCTTTCTTTCTCTCTCTTTCTTTCTCTCTTTCTGTCTCTTTTTCTCTCTTTCTTTCTCTCTTTCTCACTCTTTCTCTCTCTTTCTCTCTCTCTCTTTCTTTCTCTCTTTCTGCCTCTTTTTCTCTTTTTCTTTCTCTCTTTCTTTCTCTCTTTCTTTCTCTTTCTTTCTCTCTCTTTCTCTCTCACACGTCCTATTTCAGATTCTGCACAGGAATTTATTCATTCATATTGGCAAAACAGTGCTTTTATAGCTGAAATGTATGATTGCTGCATAAAGGAACTGTACCCTTAAATCAGCAATAAAGGTTTTCCTCCTATTTTTTTCCCTTTCTATATTTAAAGCATGTGATAATGTATAATTGTACATTCTTATGTAAGCTGGCAATCGTATGGTGCTCCTGTCCTAAATCTGTGAAAATCCTGCTTGTGTGCCTAACGAAATGGCTGCCTTTTCGTTTCAATCAATCCTTCAGTCAGAGTAACTCAGCAGCAGCAATGTATCATGATACTACTAAAGGGAACATTGTTTATTGTTAGAGTTTACAGTTGAAACTGCTGGGAACATTCGCAACAAATTATCACCAACAGAAATGTGTTACAAAGATCTTGCACTGCTGGGGAGGTGGGCTAAAACTTGCTATAGAAATCAAAGGATGCTCAGTATATTAACTCACTAACAATTGCATTTAGAGTTGTTGGGGGGGGGGGGAGAACTCGCTTATCTAATACTACAGAACTGATTTTTTTTTAAACATAAGGTTTCACGTTTTGCTGCTTTAAAGCAGCAGTCCAAGCTGCCATTTTTTATTTATTTCCCTTTAATACAATCCACACAATGATATGTAATTAGTTAAGTTGCCGATTGATCGGCAAAGATTCGGCTCGGGGGTTCACTAAATGGCTGTAAGTGTAGCAGAAGAGGACCAAAGATGCAATGTTCTGTGGGGAAGATCATGTGACCAGGCAGTCACTAGATACAATTGGTGCACGTCTAGAGAGAGGGCAGGGCTCAAAAAGGGGTGTGCCAGAGCCTGTTTCAGAAGAGGAAGGGGATGTGACTTTGTAAATGGATCCTATAGAAACAAAAAAATACTTGTTACATTATAATACATTAAAAATGTCAGAGTTGTTTATTTTATTTCTTTTTTTAACTGCTACAAGTATTTTCTCATAGTACAGAACAGATTTATTTTTAAAAAAAAAACATGTAGGATATTGCTTGGTCTACAGCTTTAAGTTTAGCCAGAAAATCAAACTATTATTCAGATTTGTTTAAAAAATGTGCTATAAGTATTTTCTCATAATACTAATTCATAATACATAATGCAGAAATGTCACTATTAGTACAAGCTTCACAGGTTGACACGTGTTATTTAGCAACAACCTTTAGAAACATCCCAAGGTCGCAGCTCAGATTAAAACAAAGGGGGGGAATTCATGAAGCTGGGATACGGTCAATGACAGGTAAAGCAGATTGATTTCCATTGAGCATTTAATGGGGCTTCGTGAAACCCCCTCACCCCCATATATTTTGTTTTATCAAACGCCTTAAATGTTGACTTAGGCTGCGACCATAGAGGGGGAGCAGTGCTGAACCGCGCTGACGCTGCTGAAGCCTGTGCGATTTCATGCACATGCAGGCGAGCCAGCGGGCGCGATCGGGAGGCGGGGGGAGGCGGGGCAGAGATGTCGCTGGGCCAATAGCCCGCGACGCACCAACGTCAACGTCACGGCGCCGTGACATTAACGCTGCTTCGCGCTGATTGGATGTTTTCAGCCGACAGCGCGCTGAAAAACAGCTTTGGCTGTCGGCTGAAAAATCCAACTCAGCACGCCTGCGGACGCTCGCGTGAGCCCCCTCTCAAGACATCCTCGTTGAGGATGCAGGGGCTCAGCGCGGAGCGTCCGCACTGCTCAGCGCGGCCTGTCCTATGGACGCAGCCTTACTTTGAATCTCTCTTTAAAAAAAACATCCATAGACAATATTAATATGTAACACCGTTTTACTAGCGTGTGCCACACTTCTACATCAACTATAAAATTATTGCAACGGGTTTTTCTTATCAAGGTCTGCAAAATAACATTTAAAAACAAAGCAATGGAATTTGTTTCTTTGATTAATTTCTGGGGGTGGGGGGGTTGCCCTAATCTTGCCTCAGGAGCTTCCAATCTGCAAGAAGAAGCTGTCGTCAAGATTTATGTATCAGTGTATTTACCCAAGTCTTCACTGATCTATAATCAGTTTATTAGCTGCCTGCAGAGATCAAGAAAGTTTCAGATGGCCCCGTGCGTTTATTTGGTAATCAGTGTAAAATCACTTTCCTTTTTTTACAATGACTTGCAGAATTTGTTCAACTTTTCAGTTTATAATAAGCATTGGCACTGGGGTGATTCTTTTCTGGCTTTTACACTCTTATAATGTGAATGTCTCCATTCAATTGACTTTATCTGGCAGGTGTCGCTCTGCCATTGATACAGATGTCTACTAGATACATTTTATGCTGGTTACAATGCTCTCACTTTCTCCAGTAGCCGTAACCTTGAATAATTGTCTATCTGGTAAGAGGAATTTGTTATTCTACTGAATATTTTGAACGCTTTACTATCTTTCTTTAGGAACATCCTCCGTATAGTTCAGAGAGTCTGTTCATTCATACAAGAGCTAGCTAAGTCTATTGTTACGTGACAAAAAGGGTGAAAGTCTCCTTAACTTTAGATCATTACTGCAATTTAACTCTAAAATGTTCTGCTTTTTACTGGGCCCTCCTACTTTTGTATGTATATATGTATAATTGTATTCATACAGCGCCACAGTTTACACAGCGCTTAACAAAATTACAATACAAGGTAAATAAAATAATAATAATAATAGCCTGTTCTTGCATAGCGCTGCTAGTTGTACACAGCGCTTTAGAGACATTTTGCAGGTCCCTGTCCCATGGAGCTTACAATCTATGTTTTTTGGTGCCTGAGGCACAGGGAGATAAAGTGACTCGCCCAAGGTCACAAGGAGCCGACACCGGGAATTGAATCAGGTTCCCCTGTTGCAAACTCAGTGCCAGTCAGTTACTCACTGAGCCGCTCCTTCTCTACAAACGATGTGGATAAGCGCTACAGGTAGAGGACAACACAAAGCAAATGAAGATCCTGCCACAAAGAGTTTACAATCGAAGTTGTATGTTAGAGGCTTATGGACACAAAAGTAGTATAAGTGCATCATTAAAGTGCAGACAGGGAGGTGAAGGGCATCTGGAGTCAGTTGTAGAGGCGTAGATAATTTAATGAGCTGCTTCTTTTAAGACTTAGATTTTCAGCTGGGCTTTGAGTGGGGAAAGTGAAGGTGATAGATGAATATTGCGTGGCTGAGCGTTCCTTAGATAGGGAGAGGTTAGTGAGAAAGGTTTAAGACATGAGAGGGTTGTAGAGGTAAAAGGTGCAAAGATTAGACAGCCTTGAGTTGATCGTACGGGGTGAGTAGGAGTGTAACGATGTGAGGAATCAGGGATCGCGGCGCCCGCGCCCTGGTTTCTCTGCTGATAGATTCCCTCCCGCTGCCGTGGCGCGCACCCCTCGCCAGCGCTACTCACCTCCGTCGGTTCTGGGGGCTCCCCGTCGTCCTCGGCGTCCCCGGTTTCCTGCAGTACCTCACGCGGCCGCCATGTTGCTCGGGCGCGCGCCTGAACAGCGCGCGCCGGGCGAAGTTAATTTATTCACTGCTCTGGCAGTGAAGACCCGCCCCCAACACAGTAATATGATCTCCTGTCAAGACAAGAGTCCTCACCTGCCTGCCAATCAAGGGAACCTATCCAGGATGGCTCCACGCAGTCCTCCAGGTCTGCCTTCACTTCTGATTGGTCAGCCACACTTTATAATGCCAGTCCTTCCTATCATTCATTGCTCGACATAGTTTTCACTTGGATTACTACTCTGGCGTTTTCTCTCTCATTCACTCAGGTTACGACTTGGCTTGGCGGACGTCTCTCTCTGGCTCTAGACCCCTGCTTGGACAAACGACCTTCCCGTATTCTCCAATCCCAGACCTTGGTTAACGGCAACGATAACGGCATCTCTACACCGGTACCGGCAAGTATTGCTAGCGAAATACACCTGGCCTGGCAACGCCAATATCACCACACTCCGGACACGCTCCCTTTGCTGCGGGTGCGTGCTTCTATACGTTCCTCACCTCAGTGAAAGGAACGGGTCTGGTCTGCGGGCAGCACCGGCGTAACAAACGAGAGATCAGAGTTGAGATATACAGGTGCAGCAAGACTTACGGACCTCAGTACCGCGATTTTCACTGCGCCGGTGCGGCTGCACCGCGGTTACAGCTCTCGCGGCCCCGAGAACAGTATGCTGCCCAGGAGTATTAACTCTGCAGGGTTCCATGCTTCTGAATGGGACTCCGCCGCGTTAATCCATTGGATCCATCTGCAGGGAAAGAATACCGATACTCACCTTTCAGATGAGCTGCGCAGCCGTGTCCCCGACTCTCTGCCTGGATCCGTGTCCCAGCTGCTCAGGTAAGTGCGTAAATGGAAGGAGGACTACGAGAAGGCCCTGAGGGTTATAGAGACTGTGGAAAGAAAGAATAGAAACTGGACCAAGGAGGGTTCATATCTGGCTGATCAGGCCAGTAAAGAAGTTCAGAAGAAGCAATAACGCCAACGAGGAAAGTTGGAAGAACAGTTAGCACTGAAAGAAGCAGAGGGCGCTCTTCGCCAGGAAAAGAGCACAATCCCCTGTGTCTGCAATTGGAACTCTCTCCGATCGGCAGCAGACTGAAACAGAGAAGAGAAACGTGCTAACCCTTCAGAAATATGGCCAAGCTCTGATCCAAGGAAGGTTGGAGAGATAAAGGTATCTGCGAGAACACTCTGCAGTGCTCATCATACATGAGACTTACAGAGGAATGAAAACTCGTCAACTGTGTCGCTAGAATAAAGCAACCTGCCTTCTCCAGTCAATATGGAGAATGCAACAACAAAGAAAGAATTATGGACATTTGAAGCAATGTGTCATTTTACTCCAGGCAAATGTGAGGAAGTGTCTGCAGCAAAGATGCTACAGGAAAATCAAGGACACTGCTTGGGTGATTCAATCCAGATATAGGTTGTACGTCACAACAAAGCAAGATGTACATTGCTATAAGCGCACCCACAATGCCGTCTCAGTTCTACAATCAGATTTCCACACAATTCAGGAAAGAAGAACCGAATTACGACTGAGAAGTGCCATATAAATCCAGTCATGTTACTGTGCCCACGTGGCCCAATTCTGATTCCCCACGATGAAAATAGCCGCTATAAGGATTCAATCTTTGGCTATAATGAGACAGAACTGTATCATTGATCACACCCCTGAAGATACAACACTAGTTGTCTACTCGTCTTTGCAAAGGAAAAAGGCACAAGACTACAGGTTTGCCAGCTACAAAAAAGAGAGGCCACAAACAACGGTTAGGTGTGAGGAGAACTACCATCAACTTGATGTACTGGAATTTAATTATCCTGAACCAAAAGCAAATGACCTCTCTACTGATAGGTTGAACTTGATGGACGTACGTCTTTTTTCAACCTCATCTACTATGTAACTATGTAACTATGATAAGGGGGCAGATGTTTGTTGCAGATAAGCCTGTGATGGATGAGAAAGCTGTAGACCGGAGTCCCCTGGTACAGAAGGCACTGCAAAAAAGTACTACTATAGCAGAGATACCCCACCAGATATCACATGGGATTTCCTCACACATTGAAGAATCTGTCAGCGTAAAAGACGTAATACGTCAAGACGATAAGTCTACCGACTACCAAACTGAGCTGCCACGGGGGTCAATCAGAGTGGATAAAAACTCTGCCCTGGTTGAACCACCCGCATTCATGGATACTGAACCCGATATAGGTGGTCACCCTAATCTCAAGGCAGAAAAGATCACCCAACGTTTGGAAAGACTCATGGCCAAGCGGTTAAAAGAAGACCTGTTAAAAAGGAAAGAGGAGCTTAAGCGAAGAGTCCTCCATGGAGTTGAGGAAACTAAGCACATCATGGAAAGACTGTGCTTGGGGAAAGTCCTCTGATAATGTGTATTTTATAGGGGGTACTCCATATTCATTAATAATGTCAAGTTGTATTGTAATAATCAAAGAGCCATTCTGTTGTTCACCTTTGCCCCACATATGCCCATATATGTTGGCTGAGTGCCTAGTATGTGTTCAGATGGCAGTTCCTGTAAAAGCAGGAAGTCTGGACACATACAGTACACAATGTCACATTGTACTATCTCAGCATTTTAGTGTCTCAAGTCTCGAGTCAGAATTTATGACTTCATTCAAAGACAGACTAGTGTGACTTTTAGATAAGGAGTTAATGTTAGAAAATGGGAAGTAAGTTTTCTGCACGTATACTCGCTCACTTACTTAGCTATATAACCTGACTGAAAATCTTTAATAAACAGGAGAAGTTTTTGACAACGCTCATTGGTGTCAGACTCAATTATTTCTCCTCCGAGCCGCTCGTCCACCTTAACCTTTCCAGTGCCGTAACAGTGGGGAAAGGCCTCCAGAGGTGTAATAAGAAATCTATCCGAGTACTGGAGACGATCCCTACATATGCTGAAGTAGAGGATTATTATTAACATCCTCCTTGGGTGACTAAAGCGCGCCGATTTCCAGCACCTTCTGGAAGAGACACTGGTTACCTGGAGAAAGGGTTCCAATCCCAGCGTGACTGGGGGTTATCTCCCTTCAACCATTCTCATTTGAGCTGCAGTAAATAAAATAAAAACAATAAAATAATAATTATTAATAACCTGCTGCACAGAAATAGGAATCCTGGGATTTTAAATATATTTAAATATATATTTTCTTTGACCAGTAGACATCCTGGTCTTTTGGGTGACCTGTTGGTCCACAGCCTCATTTAGGTCCTACAATGCTGGGAAATCTGACCATTAATGGCGCTTTTGAATTTAATTCATGCAAATATTACCATTAAATATTCTTTACTAATGTTTTGAAAGACATGATATTTTTGTTTATTGTTGTTTGTCATAAAGCAGCTTTGAATGCTAATGTAAATAAACTGATATGTATACTGTATATTTAAAATCCCAGGATTCCTATTTCTGTGCAGCAGGTTATTAATAATTATTATTTTATTGTTTTTATTTTATTTACTGCATATCTCGAGTGAGCACTATCTCGAGTGAGAGTGGAGGGATGGGCTTTAGCCATGGCTAGCCCGAGGAGGTATGTGACTGAGGAGGTACTGTATGTGACCGGCAGAACCCAGTCTATCTAAAAGGGTTTCAATAAAAAGCCTGTATTGGTCTGACGAATTCAGCAGGGAGCTGGTTAATTGCAGTTACAGACAAGTAACCAGTCTCCATCTGGCTCATCAGACAGGTAGAAAAGCCTCCTGCTTGAACTGCAGGAGAAATCTCTTGAGCACAGAGGGACTGTGTTGCCAGAAGAGATTCCCAGGAACAAGTGGTCTTGAGCACAGGACTGTGCTGCCAGCAAGATCCGCAGGAACCAGACCTCTATTCCAGGGCACAGCAGACCCTGGACCCCGCCAGAGGGTGGCCCCCAACAGACACCAACCCAGACCCAGAGACTGACATAAAGGGCCCCCTGCTTGTAGGTAACTCTGCAGACTTTGGGGTCATAGGTTGGGAAGAGGCTTATCCTCCCAGCCCTGCAGATAGGGACTGGGAAAATGAGTTCGCCCTTACAAAAGGGATAGGATGTTTCTTTGTGTGCTTCCTTAAACTGTATTGCTTAATAAAAGCCATGGTTAATTTTCCCCAATCTATGTATCCTCTGCACATGTCTCTTACAAGCCTGTTCTTTGCAAACTATGGATTTCATCCCCCAAACCAGCCCATCTGTCATACAAAATTGTTCTGTCCCTCAACAACAGAAAGAAACAGTCATCTTGCTAGACTTGCAACAACTTCACGCTGAAACTGGTGGAGATCTTGTCTAGAACTCGGGTGACTTACAAGGAGTATGCCAATTGACACGGATGGGGAAGCCCAGTGTACCAAGTTGGGGATAAGGTTTGACTGTCTACCCAGCATCTTAGACCCAATTGCCCGTCCGCAACAATTTATTGGACACTTTCTTAGTGAAAGGCACATCAATCCAGTGGCTTTCTGTCTCTAATTACCTGATTCTCTGAAGATCCACCTAGAGTTCCATGTTATGTTGCTGAAGCGAATAGTTAGGAAAACCTTTCCAGGATGTAACCCCCTCCACCAGACCCTATGCAGGTCCAAGAACGGGGAACGTGGTTGTGAGGATCACTGACTCGTGGACTAATACAGTACCTGGTGGACTAGAAAGGCTATCAACCAGAGAAAGATCTTGAGAGCTGGTGAACAATATTCACACCCCACTCCAAAAGGAGTTCCACAAGGTCTATCCTGACAAGCCAGGTCCAAAAGCGCATGGAAATTACCTTGTGAGGATTGGGTGCTGTCAAGCCCGATGGGATAAGATGCCATGACCTCTGCTATGCAGGATAGCAGCTCTAGCAGTGAGTTTAACCAACTGCTGAGCCATCTCTACCATTCTCCTTTTGTGTTATTCATTTTATAAGCACTTTTGATTTGTAGAAGGATCAGTTACTTCATATTTTAAATGAAATAGGCATGTTTAGTTATTTGACCCTGTTCAGAAAACAAGTGATCCATTTTCTTTGACCAGTAGACATCCTGGTCTTTTGGGTGACCTGTTGGTCCACAGCCTCATTTAGGTCCTACAACGCTGGGAAATCTGACCATTAATGGCGCTTTTGAATTTAATTCATGCAAATATTACCATTAAATATTCTTTACTAATGTTTTCAAAGACATGATATTTTTGTTTATTGTTGTTTGTCATAAAGCAGCTTTGAATGCTGATGTAAATAAACTGATATGTATATATTTAAAATCCCAGGATTCATATTTCTGTGCAGCAGGTTATTAATAATTATTATTTTATTTATACAGCGCTTTTCTCCCAAATGAGTCTGAAAACACAGTTAAAAAAGGGGGGAAAAAAAGAAAACATTTGAAGTTATAAAAGAGACCAAACACAAGGAAAGATACAATACAGGATGGGACGGTACTGTAGCTATTAAATGCTATTACTGTGGTTCATTAATTAAATGCCTGGATAAACAGGTAGGCCTGGGAGATGTTTTTATAGATTCCCAGAGAGGTGGCCTCTCAAACTGTACGTGGCAGAATGTTCCAAAGAGTGGGACCAGTGTGGCTAAAAGCTCGGGCCCCAAAGGAAGTCAGAGGGATTCTGGGAACGGTTAGGAGTCCTTCATCTGCAGATGGAAGTGAGAGAATGGGAGTGTAGGGAACTAGAAGCTCATTCAGATCGCTGGGACCCTGCTCATGTAGGGCTTTGAATGTCAACAAGCCAATCTTTAAATAAATTCACCATCTTACAGGCAGCCAGCGCAGAGAACGGAGAACAGGTGTCCCGTGGCAGGAAGGGGTCTGGTTAGTTAATAACTTGGCCTTAGCGTTCTGCACCAGCTGCAGGCGGTGTGGCTCTTTTTCCGGAAGACCCAGGTAGAGTGCATTGCAGCAGTCCAGGCGTGGGAACTTAAATGATTGCAGAAAATGACATTATAGAACGTACATGCCCTGACACAAAGGCATGGACAAGCGCAGTAAGATCCTCTGGGGGGGGGGGGATCAAGGGCTTAATCGTGGCTATGTTCTGTAGGTGGAAGAATGAAGATTTGATCACGACTAACATCTGATGTTTAAGGGTCAAGTCACAGTCAAGGACAACACCAATATTTTACACATGGGCAGAGTTGTTATTTTTTTTTACCATTTAAAGAAGGAAAAAAAAACTTGAACTTGGAAGCTTTTGTAATCAAATGGGGTCAAAGGCTGAGTAATTAAGAAAATTGGACCGATTACATGGGTCATTAGGTCCGTATCTGCCAGCAATTCTTAATCTACTTTAAGAGATGACTACAGGCAAAACCTCCAGACAGGATCTCAATCCTGTCTGTAAAATATGCTTATCTGGGATTCACATGGTAAGCTGTGCAGGGCTCTTAGTTCTGATGGCACGGAATCAATTTAACTTTAGAACCTGTCACAAGTCACAAGGGGCAGATTATCCTGTTTTATTGCTTACGTTCTCAGGCTATTAAAAAAACCCGCAGCATTACAATATCAATACGTGGACAAACAGAATGTATGTGCAACACAAACACAATTGGGTCAGAACAGTAAGCAATTAATATACCATAAGAGGCTTCATAAACTTGCAGTGTTATTAAGTTCTCAAACGATACCAAAGGAGCATATACAGTATATATCAAGCTCCAAGAATGGATAAATGATTGCAGAAAATGACATTATAGAACGTACATGCCCTGACATAAATGTATTAGGCTGCTTTGTGTTTGCAACAAAAAAATGGAGCAACAGGAAGAGGTATATGGGAAAAGTTCCCCCGATCATATCATTTTCTGCTCATTTTTGCATTATGTATATGTATGTATATATTTATTTATGTAGCACCCACAGCTGTGCTCTGCACTTTACAAAAGATACAATACAGTACAGGGAATTATAATACAATAAGTGTGTAACCCCCTTTCCCTATGCCCATGGGAAACCGCGGGCGATTACGAGTGCTGCTAGTACCTGTACGCTCACAGGAGGCCTGAGCCTCCGCTTCTGGGAGCCTGGAATAAGCTCTTTCTCTTAGAGCAGCGCCACCACCAATGAGGGATCTCAGTGTTGCCGGGATGTCTCCTCACAGGACCCAATACAATCAGTAATAACAATATCACACCAGATATATATATAACTCGGTTTTACTTTAACAGTACATAGCATATACCACACTCAATACAAGGCAGAAATAATACAATGCAATAGCACTATACCCTGAGTGGTTACCCCAAAGTACTGAGGGTGCCTTGGGCACCTATAACCCCGGTGTCCGCACAAGAAATCCCACCCAAGTGTGAGGTAGTGCTGCCCCCCTGTGATGTGTAGGTGCACGTTGGTACCTTCCTGGTCACAGGCCTGACCAGGGAATAATGAGAGGAGGATGCTGGATCAGGTCCCACGCAGCGGGGCCTCCAACACAACTCCCCTCACACCTTATCCAGGGTGCGGTCCGCGGTGCAATCTCCAGCTGGAGGATGCCACCTCTCTGCTGCCACGTGCAGCTCTTGTCCAAGGCCGCAGGTCACCGCGTGGATATCCGTCAACCGGTGCAGTAGTGTGGCTGTAGTTCTAAGGGGAAGGGTCCATATCTAGGGCCTTCCCAACAATACTGAACTATAGTTGGATCAGGGAAAACTGGGGACTAGGGGGCATGATCTGGCCTAGTCCAGGAAGCTGACTGCTCCCTGGACACCACTGTCCTCCTTGTTGGTCTCCGTCAGGAGTGCCCAAGTCACCTTGATCCCTGCAGAGGATATCCTGCTTCACAAGGGCTGCATCCTATCGGCTGCGACAGCCCATGTGTTCTATCCCCCCTCCATCCCCCCGAGGATTGTGGGACTTGCAGTTCTGCCACGGTGCATGCAGAGCCATTCAAAGATGGCCACTGCTCCTGCCGACACTGCACATGCGCAAAATGGCCGCCCCCACAATCTCCCCGATCGCGCGGAGCTCCACAGACGGCTGAACAGCGGAATAGTTCTCAGTGCAGGAGGCAGGGTAGGGGGACACTGATACATCCGCCTCCTGGTGGAGAATTCAACAGCCCCGCTTGAGAACCAAAACACAATGTTTATATAATAAATATGCATTACATTACTTATATAATTAAACATAACAGCACAGCAATATACACTTAAATGGCATTCAATATTTCAGTCAGAATCACCATAATGGAGGCTAACTTGCCCCGAGACGACTGCTGAGGTTCATAGGGGTGCCTCTAATGAATCGTAAGCCATCCTCATTGGAAGGTGTCTCGGTCTTTGGCTCCAACAAACTTCTTCAATCTCTTCTAATTCTTCGTGGTCGGAGAGGCTACCATCGGCTTGAGGCCGATGTTTAGTTGTTGTTCTTGTTTAGTTTGGCGGTGGCTTCTTCCGCCAAGCGATACGCTCTCTGGAGGTTGTCCTTCAGCTGCTGTATGTACTGGTAGTGCGTGGTATTGGGGATTCCATCGGTGGACACCCTCAGGCGAATATCCGGCACCCTGGCTTCTCGGCCGAACCTCATGAAATAGGACGAAAAGCCGGTGAACTCGTGCCTGATGCAGTTATAAGCATGCATCAAATGCTCCACGTGTTTGCTCCATCCTGCATTCTTGGAGTCCTTCAGAGTGCCCAGCATATCCAGTACGGTCCGGTTGAACCGTTCCCGTAGAGCATCACCCTCAGAATAAGGAGTCGTTCTGGACTTTTCAATATTGAGCAGCTTCAGCAACTCTCGGATGAGCTTGCTTTCAAAGTCCCGGCCTTGACCCGAGTGTATGCGGTTCGGTAGCCCATAGTGTATGAAGTACCTCTCCCATAGGAGTTAGCCACTGTGAGTGCCTTCTGGTTTTTGGTGAGGAAGGCTTGGACATAGTGGGTGTAGTGGTCCGTGATCACGATCCCAGTCCCGATACCCCTCAAATCTGTCTCAATACACATGAAGTCCATGCAGATGAGGTCCATGGGACTAGAGTTCTTCAGATGGACCATTTGAGCTGCTCTGGTAGGCAGTGTTTTCCACTGGATACATCGCAAGCATCTGCGGCAATGATGTTCAACCGATTCTCTCATCTTGGGCCAGAAGAGCCGGTCGCGTATTAGGCCAAAGGTCTTGTCCACTCCCAGATGTCCATGGTAATCATGTAGGGATTGCAGGACCATATACCGTAGGTTCCTGGTAGAACCAGCTGTCTTCTATCCGGATGGAACCACCCAATAGAGTAGACCATTATCGATCTGGAACTTATCTCATTCTCGCATAAGGATGGTTACTGTGTCCGCTGGGGCACGCTTCACCAATGATGGATTCTGGTTTTAAATAACACTGCGTATGCCTCTAGCCACTGGATCTCGCATCTGTTCATGGACGAGTTCTTTCCATCTTATCACAGTGTCTGGAGTTACGGACATGCCCTCAGGCTGACAGTACGCTGCGGGGAGTGCTCCTGATTGACACCCCAGAGAATCTGCCACTCAAACCTCGGAGAACTCTATGTTTCCGTCCAGCATGGCAGCTGTGGAACACATAGCCCGAATCCCGGGAATCTCTTCCCACTCTCCGTCTTCACCGGTCCCAGAACATAAGAGTGTATTCATACAATTCAGGGGGCGCATGTGGGGAGAGAAGACAGCAACACAAACAATTTAAGTGCAGGTGTATTGCAATATTGGGTGATAATCAGCTCGTAGCTTGGCTCTATACACAGCCTACTCGCAGGATACAAGATGTTAAAAGGCAATTTAAGACAAAGCTCTGGCTGGCAACTCTCAGTTGGTCTGGTGCAATCGGAATATCATCTACGAAGCTCAGAAGAGATGACCCCAATAAAGAGAAATGGAAAGGAGCTCCATAGCAGAGATCAGTCGGATTAAAATTGTATTTTATGTAATGAATAAAAAACGCACTTACAATAGTACAGTGTAAAATGAACACGTAACACTAACCAGTGTAAAGGAGAAACCGCACAGCGTGTAATATCACCGCCCGCCTCAGTTGGACGTCTGTTAGTCCCAGGTGAGTGCTTAGCGATCGGCCTGTCACCCGATGGTGTAATTCGTGGTGTCCGTTCTGTCGCGTCCTCGGAACTCTGACGTCACGTCCGCTCTGGTTCTCGCAGTGTGCAGGCTGTTTGTGGTGCACCTTCTACGTGGCCAAACGTAACAAGGTCCTCCCACTCTATACGTTTCGCCTGCTGAGAATAACGGCTTCATCAGGAGTGTTCAGGTAGACCAGACATTCTCGGTGGTTCATGTCTCCGATGGTCTCCATCAGTCGCTGGAACGTGGCAGGTGCTCCACAAATGCCATGAGTATTCTGGTGAATTGATAGAACCCCAACGGGCAGACAAACGCTGTTTTTCTTGATCATCGGGGCTCATAGGGACCTGATAGTACCCTGAAGGAAGATCCAGCATGCTGAACCATTGATTGCCTGACAGGGTACTGAGGATCTCCTCGATTCGGGGTAGGGTGTATTGGTCCGGGGTGCGATAATCCACACATAGGTGTATGTAGCCATTCTTCTTCCTCACCACCATGATGAGTGTGGCAAAGGGACTGCGGGACTCAGTCACGATACCGGCAGTCTCCATCCCCTTCAGAATGTTCCTAACATTGTCCACGTCTCTTGGAGTGATACGTCTTGACCTTTCGCGGAAAGGGGTGGCATCATTCATCTGGATGGTGTGTTGCGTGTTCTTGCTACATCCCACATCCATCTCGCTGGTGGAGAACACTTCTTTGCGCTCCATTAACTTGTCCCCAAGCCGATGATTCTCCAAAGTCGAAGGGCAGTTCAGCTGAGAGTTCTCGCACTGTGGCAGCATTTATGTGAAACAGAGGTTCCACGTCTGTGACCGGATATATTTGCCCCAGGATTTGGCTTTCATCCAAGTGGACTGGATGAGGTGATAGGTTCTGGACAGACACCACAAATCACAGAGGGAGTTTAGTCGTCCACTCCTTCATTTCATGGACCAACGTCCATCCTTTCATTTGGTCATCTGCTGGCGTGGTTTCCAGGGAGAAATACTGGTCTCTCCATCATGCGCGGGGTAGTTGAGAGTCGCTCTTACATGTTGGTGTAGATTTGTCCAAACCGCCTCTGCGCAGAGATACGAAAACACTCCTCCTTAAATGCCAGATGGATCTTCAGAGATGACAAGGGTAATTCTCCCGCTTCTTTAAGGTAGACCCTGATCAAGGACCGGACCACATCCGCATTGGTTCCTAGGATGAAGGGGGAATTCGAATATTCCCAGGGTTCAGGAAACACCAACGGTTCCACTTCCATGGGATGGGTCATATTCGTGTTGAGCTGTGGGATAGCCATCCTTACCCGAATCACTCCATCTATGGGGTAGTCTTGACTGCTGAGGCCCCATAGCACCATCTTCAACGTCGACTGCAAGGGTAGATGTTTTAGGTGCAGGTTATAGAATGACCGATAGACTATGGTCACTTGTGACCCGGTGTCTAGTAGAGCGGAGGCATATATCCCTTCGATTAGTACTCTCACTATTGCCGTAGGTCACACTCTACTATAGGCTCCAGAAGCCGCTCCGGTTCAAGATCACCGGTAGGAGGGGTTTCTGTAGGACTGGTTGGACGTTCTTCCATTGGACTGACGTAGGACCGGGACGTAGTAGTGGAGGTTTTCAACTATTTGCAGTCCTTTACCAGGTGTCGCTCTTTGTTGCAAGTGTAACAGGGTGTACCCCGGGTCGCACCAGCACTAGGCATAGTGACCGGGTTCCGGGGCACCCTGGAGGCAGAGACAGGCGCCACTGATGGAGGGTTATCCTCAGCCCATTCCATCCCTTGCATGAGTCTTTAGGTTTCTTGGGGGGGTGTAACCGTGTATGGACCTCATTCCCCTTCACCAGGCCCAATAGCCCCTCAAACATAGGGGAACTTCCTTGTAGTAGGGAACACCGGATCATGATGGCTATATGATGGGTGGGTATAGATCTCATTAAGAAATGTTTTCTGCGATATTCATTCATTTCAAAGGCTGGAATTATCTTGCGGGAATGTACATAAAACTAGCTGTATCCATTGAATAAACTCAGACAGCTCTTCTCCTTCATTCTGTCTAAGAATATAGAACTTAGACCAGAGTTCACTTTCGTCCTCTTCTAGGCTATAGACCTGAGTTAAGAAGTCCACCAACTCCAGTGCCGTAGCGTCTATACTCTGTTCTCGGTTGTGGCAATGCTCGTCTCAAATCAGGAGGCGGACCCGCAGGGCTGAGGTAGGGATGCAAATAATATAGTTCAAACAATCCAGGAGGAGCATATGTAGGAAAAAAGAACAAACAGTGCAAATTTAAGTGCAGACGTTGAGATTAAGGGATAGGCTATATGATGAAATCTTGGCTCTATTGGTCAATCTACTCACAAGATGTTTGTGGTATACGCGCGGTTAGCAGATAGGGCTGCCACCCATATAGATGATAAACTGTGTGGGGTTCCCTCCAGGCCCGTCTCGTCAGTGTTACAATGGGTATATGTAGAGGAGAAAAACAGCACTACATAGCGAGATCTGACATATAATAAACTTTATAAAAAATAGACATATAAAATGTGCACTTACAATGTGCTAATATAAAAATCGCATTTATCACAATAAAAGTGAATGAAGTAGGTAATCCGCAGCTCTCACCGCCTCCCCTCTGGCTCCAGATCTCCTTCGCCTGCACCTTGAGATTCCAATACCTGTGTGTCCTCCGGTGCGTGTGACGTCACGGCTCTGTGGATGGTTCAGCTACGGATCCCTCACTAGTCCAAAACACCACTCAACGCGTTTCGCCCAGCCCTTGAAAGCTGTGTATGGCTGGGCGATGTGGTGTTTTGCAGTGTTTTGCAGAAAAGTTTCTAAGATTTTTACAACGTTGTGGTCGCAGCAGGCATTGCATGCAGAAAACAGTTCCAGGACTTTTGTGAGTAACTACCGGTCATTGGAAAGTGCTCTAAAAAGGTGATCTTAAGGAATTTCGTTCCGGAAATGGATTTATTCGTTAGCCCCATTCCCAGTAAGGGTGTTAATCTTGAATTGTGTAACTTTGTGTGTCTGTCTTTTATAAGAAATAAATTACCATTTATTTTACCATCTTGTTTTGCTCAATCAAATGATCCCAGTTATAAAAAGGTGTTGTAGATTCTGGTCTCCTGTGACATCATCCCTGTGCCTTTTTCTCGGAAATTTTTCTCCAGCCGAATAAAATTATGACATCAATAACTGGTAACTTCTACCCATCAAGTTAGTGCTAGGGGAATGGAGACATATTTTAGAAGGCACCAATACGCCTATTACTATCCTGACTGACCACAAGAACTTGCTCTATGCTCGACAACCCCGGTGGTCGCTTTTCTTTTCCCGTTTCAATTATATTATTTCCTTCTTACCGGGTTCGAAGAATATCATGGCTGATGCCTTCTCCAGTCAGTTTTTGGTGGACAACAAGACCGAGGATGGCCAGGAGACCATACTCCCCTCCAAGAACATACTTTCCACTAACACCTTCGATGTCTTGTCTCCCGCCTTAAACCTTTTTCACTTACTCCCCCACACCTCTGGAATGCCCTTCCCCTCAGTACCCGACTAGCACCCTCTCTATCCACCTTTAAGACCCACCTTAAAACACACTTGCTTAAAGAAGCATATGAATAGCACTGTGAACATTCTGAACACATGATACATAAAGCTTGGCCCCCTGCAGACGCACTTACCAGAACTCCCTCCTACTGTCTCTGTACGTTCTCCCTACCTACCAATTAGATTGTAAGCTCCTCGGGGCAGGGACTCCTCTTCCTTAATGTTATGTTTGTCTAAAGCACTTATTCCCATGATCTGTTATTTATATTATCTGTTATTTATTCGATTACCACATGTATTACTACTGTGAAGCGCTATGTACATTAATGGCGCTATATAAATAAAGACATACAATACAATACAATATTGTACAGGACCAGTCCCACATCCTAGAACGGCTCAAAGTTCCAGAGGGGTGATTTTTTACCTCGCCACTTTTTCAGAGGAAGGTTCTGGAATGGGGTCATTCCTCCAAATCATCAGGACATGTTGGTACTAGAAGAACCATCGATCTTTTGGAGCGGATTTTGTGGTGGCACCGTATGCAGAAGGATGTTAAGGAATTCATTGCTGCGTGCTCGACATGTGCTCGGAACAAGACTCCCCGGAACAAACCACCAGGACTTCTTCGACCTCTTCCCATCCCGGACTGTCAATGGACACATCTGCCCATAGACTTCATAGTCGAATTACCCGTGTTTAAAGGGATGAACACCATATTAGTAGTGGTAGACCGCTTCTCGAAGCAGTCTCACTTTATTCCCTTGAAAGGGCTTCCCAACTCTCCTAAATTGGCAGACTTCTTTGTCAAAGAAATTTTCCGCCTCCATGATTTACCAGAGGTCATTGTTTCCGATCACGGATCCAAGTTTATATCTAAGTTCTGGCATTCCTTCTCCCAGCAATTGGGTATTGCGCTACATTTCTCCTCGGGTTATCACCCCCAAACCAATGGTCAGACAGAGCGAACCAACCAGTCCCTGGAGCAATATATCCAATGTTCCATCTCGGACATCCAGGGTGACTGGACTGACCTTCTTCCATGGGCCGGGTTTGCGCACAACAATCTGTGCAGTGAATCCACCATGGAATCGCCCTTCTTCATTAATTATGGGTTTCACCCATCTCTCCTGCCCATCGCCACACCCAGTTCTGGGGTACCGGCAGCAGACAATAGAATTCGTGGCTACAAAATTCATGGAGAAAAATCCAAGAGAATCTTAGGAAGGTAACTTCTAGACAGAAGACTTCGCAAGGTTCAAGAATTCAGCCCGGGAGACAGGGTGTGGTTGTCTTCAAAAAATATCCGCCTAAAGGTCCCTAAACTAAAATTGGTACCAAGGTTCATTGGACTCTATACCGTGGTGGAGAAAGTCAACCCAGTGGCATACCGCCTATGCCTCCCTTCGTCTATGAGGATCCCATCAGTGTTCCATGTCTCCGGGATCCTTGTTTCCCCAACTCATCCTTGTCTCCGGCTCCTCTCCTCGTACAGGGCCAACAGGATTATGATGTTCAGTCTATCTTGGACTCCAGGATTTCCAGGGGACCGATCCAGTATCTGGTACACTGGAGGGACTTTGGACCCTTTGAACCCGTGATTTGGCCCCCCGCTCCTTACTTCATCCGTAATGCTTCCCTTCCCCCATCTGGTATCAGTCGCAATCCTAGGGGCGCACACGCATCCCACACGGAGGTAAATAATGTAATCTGGTCCCGCCTCCAGGTTGCACCCACGCTGTGTCGTCATCGGCGCACAGCAGGCACATGCGACACGCGGTAGCACGCGCCAGCACCGTGTCACTTATCCTCATCAGGGATCCTTCTTACACCTGTCTATTGCAAGAGAACTGCCAATCACAGCAGGTGCTGCTGACATGCCTCCATTCTGCTTCCCCCTCATTGGTGTCTGTCTCCTTTATATGCTCAGCCGTCTCACTGGCAAATCGGCTGAGCATAAACCTTTATTGTTCGAAGGGTTCACTGCTACCCTTGCCTCCACAGTTTTGTCTTTTCCTCTGGTTCCTAGTTCCTCTGTTTCTGACCTCGGCTATTCTTCTGGACTCCACTCTTCTAAACTCCTGACTCCGGCTACCAACGACGATCCGCACCTCTCCAATCCCGACCTCGGCAAAGTACCATGACGATCCTCACCTCTCTAATCCGGACAACGGCTAAGTATCCCCAACGATCCGCACCACTCCAACCCCGACCACGGCAAGTATCTCTGACCATCCTTGCCTCTTGAACCCTGACCCAGCTACCTCGACCTATCTACACTTCAGACGCGCCCACACGGCTGTAGGTTGGTGTTGTATATCTATCCCCACCTCGGCCTCGCGTTGAGGCCTTGTTTGTGGTGAGCACTCTGTTAAATATGCGAGTGTGAGCACTCAGATGTTAAATGTCAGATTAAAGATTTCATTTTATGTGACTCTACATTTGTAGTTTATCTTTTAATTTGTCCTTGTAATCAATACTATGTCGGCAGAACTAAGGGGAAATTTAAAATACGTATGTCCGAACATATTAGGAATATCAGGACTGGTTTGGAGACACATAGTGTCTCCAACCACTTTAAATTATGTCACAATAGTGACCCAGCCGGTATAAAGTTTTTGGTATTGATTTATCAAAACAGTTATAGCCTAGCCTATGGCCGCTACTTCTTTTCCGGGGCCCTACCAGTGTAAGTCCTGATATGTGCGGGCAGTGGATGGGCTAATTCCTTCAAAAAGGCCCTGTGTGCTTTTGCAGCCTTGGATACATTAGATGTATCCAAGGGCGGGCCTAGCAACAGCCAGAGAGTGTCAGCCTGAGGGGTGGGTACTGATTGGGCCACATACTAAATGTGATGGCCTATCAGTATCCAGATCTGTCCTGTTATGAGACAGAGTTACAATCACACCCAAAGGGTATAAATACACTCTCACAAAAGTAGGAGTGTCTCTTTCCTCCCCCTGTGGAGTGAGTACCAGCTACCCTGGGTCTCACTAGGAGGCAAACTATTAATATGATTAGGCCAAAGAAGAAAGCAATGCCATGCTGTGAGATATGTACCTGCCAATAAACACAGTTGTACCATCACCAGTGTGATCACTGTCTGAGAATCAACAACAAGGTGTCAGTATGGATTCCCCTTCCATCCAAAGGACCCATGCTGACTGGAGGCGCTGCACCAAAGAACTAGGGTAACCTGTAAACCTGTCCTGTTCTCGCCACAACACCACGGATCACTCAGCCCGTCTGTTGCCACACAGGTACAGCAAAACACCTAAATGGAGTAGCCAGAGAAGCAGATGACCCAAATCTCACTTAGTGTAGGGGTACAAGGACTACACAGTGTTACCGAGGTGGTGATAGAGAACTATCAATTAAACGTTTAGAAACTACATGGATATTTAGGTTAGAAACATTAACAAAGTGTCCCAGAATAACTTCCAGGTGTAACCGATGCTGCCAAAATTGTGCACATATAGATACTGCAAATGATCCAAAAGAGATTCAATGGATAAATAATGTAATAACAACACTCCCGTTCAGTGTCTCGCTTATTGAGATAATGATAAATGTGAGCCCTGTATATGCTCCGTGTGTTAGTGACTCAGCCACGGGACGGGGTAATCAAGTGGTGGGGAGGATAGATACAAGCGGCGGAGCCGTATCTCCAGCCAGGAGACTATGACCGGCAATACACACCGCGATCCTCCATCACTTCCCTCTCAAGCCCGGTGTCACACACGGTGAGCAACCCCACAGCGGGGGAAGAAAGGGTATCTACTCACAGTCTTGACACGTCGCGTCCGACTCAGCTGCTGGATACGAGCTCCTCTGATCCGGGAATGTGATGACGCGTGCTCCAGCCCATGTGGGTTTAGGTAAACAGAAGAGGTAGTCAGGCGGTGCACAGCTGCCGTCAGGATATGAAAAAGGCAATCCACACGCTTTACATCTAAAAGGTTGTATTTAATGAGTGCATAACACAAAAAAAAAAAAAGTATACTGCTACAAAAAACTTCTTGACGCGTTTTCGTCCCGCTGGGGACTTTGTCAAAAGAGTAACTGGCACTGACCCCAGTGACGCTTATATAGGGAGACAGCACTTGCTTATTGGGTCAATACACTTGAATTGAAAGTAAGACACACCAGATGCATAATAAAGCAATCAGGGTCTAAGCAGGATCGCCCCCAATCAACCCCCTCACTAATCCTCACCCACATGACGTCACTCTGGGTCAATCTCATGCAGTACATATACATAACAAGACAAAAACAAAAAACAATAAAATATTTAAAAACAATGCTTATCACTGCCGTCTAGATACAAAAAGCTATCATATACTAAACAGTTACCAGTAGTAATGTAGCAGAAACAGCAACATATATCATATGACATATATATTCATAAATAGACAGAATCACAATATATACAAAGCTATTACTATCAATTAAACGTTTAGAAACTACATGGATATTTAGGTTAGAAACATTCACACCTCACGGATTGAATTTAGATATTGATTTGGTATCATTTTTATAGTTTAAAATGATATCAGTGGTGTTTTACATTGTTTATGTTTAACTATATCTGAGATGCTTGTTCTGGCACTTTTGGTATTATTATATTGTAGCCCTGTGTAATTTTGGGGTTACATGCCTCTCTCCTTTTGTGCAGTAATCCCTGTTAAGAGGGCAGGTTTTCCAGAAGTCATCATGGATGTTTGCCCTCAACCCCTGTGATGTGTAGTGTGAAGCAAAGGAAGTGACATCATGCTCTGTGTCCACTGACAGTGACACAAGGGTGGGTCTTTCTGGAGCTATATAATACGCATCACTTCCTAAAGTTGGTGTGTTATGTCTGGGTCAAGTGTCTGGTGCAAGAGCTGTGAGTCTGTGCAGCTCAGGATCCAGTAGTTGCAGAGTGACATGCTAACCCCACACTGTGTCAGGGCTCTGGCACAGATGTTGGCCCTCCACTGGGGGAGAGATGGCAGAGATATCCCTGTCTCTATTACAGAGTCAGGAGGGAACTTCCTTGAGGTGGGCAACTATGCTGATGTGCGGCTAAGTACCGGCCGCTATGATGGGCAGTCAGCCATGTATGATGTCAATAAAGATGCCCTTGATTCAAAGACCCTTCTTGCCTGAGACTGGAGTTAATCAGGAAGAAGATGCACCCAGGGGTTCTCTTCCAGATACTCCTCCCTGCAGTCGTGGGGACCTGGAAGAGATGGAGGCGCTGTACCAACTGTGAGTAGAACTCAGCACTACCTCACGAGCCAGTCCTGGTGACATCCCCAATACCATCGAGCGGGAGACTCAGGAGTCCTGTGGGCCAGCAGGTGCACCACATAACATGACACGTAACGGGGCAAGTTTTCTCACATAGGGGTCAGGATCAGAAGGGCCCTGGGAAACACCGTTACATATGAATCTGTGGATTTTGATTATCAAAATATAAATGTGTTCATCTGTTAAGGATCAGGATGTTTGGATTAGGGAATGCCTGTTTCAATCATATGATTAGGGAATGCCTGTTACAATCTCAGGGGGCTATGCACTAAGCTCCGATAAGTCGTTTTAAGAGCGCAAAGTGCCTTTTAAGGCCGATGCGGGCTGCTACGCGATTCACTAAGCAGTGATAACAGAGCTTTATCGGCCTTAAAAGGCATTTTTTTCTGGCCTGCGCGCAAAACCCGCACGATCAGGCAAAAAAAAGGCAAACGTGCCGATTTCTGCCAGTCCGCGGGATTCTCTAAGCGGCGCTAAGTCAATCGTGCTTTAAAAATGTGCAGGAAAAACCCGAACCCTAATACAAGCAGTACAGTAATGGGCAAAATTACTATTATCCACATATGGACAATAATGCATTTGCCCATTTCAAACTCATTTATCAGCATAAATTTTGCACTCACCCCTGCCAGGCACCCACGATGAAGGCCGTCCTCATCCTCACCGTCTCTGCCCTCCGTTGCTGAAAACAATACACAAGAATAAAAAGCGACAATATAATGTCCCCTAACCCCTTAATCACCTTAGTGGTTAGTAACCGCTAGAGTAATTAAGGGGTTAACCCACCCTCACCCACTACCCACCAGGGAGGCCTACCTACCCACCCTACCCACCAGGGAGGCCTACCCACCCACCCTTTGGGACAATACCCCCTTCACCCACCCCCACTACCCACAATAATACCACTACGCAGAACAGCCCCACTACCCACCTCCTGGGCCCCACAATAATCATTACCATATTTAATAAACATTAATACATAACCCACCCCCTGTGCCCCCCCATAAAAACATGATTTATTATTTTACATACAGGCTTAATACCCCAGGCCTACGGTAGTCCCCGGTGGTCCTGACATGTGTCCGCAGGCCCACAGTGCACCAGAGGGGGGTGCCCTCAGGGTCTGGGAGTCTCCGGGTGGTCCCCGCTAGGCGCTGTGGCCTTCCAGGTGGTCCCAGCAGGTCACCGTGGGCCACAATGGGGTCAACGGGTGGACCCGCGGGTGTCTGGAGGTCCCCGGTTCATCCCCACAGGTGTCTGAGGCCCTCGGGTGGTTCCCACAGGGGTCTCGGGGCCCTCGGGTGGTCCTTACAGGTCCGCGGGGCCCCCACAGCTGTGGGGCCCCCAGTTCTTCCCCGCAGGTGTCCCCGTGGGTCCACAGGTGGTACCCGTGGGCGTCCGGGCATCCTCAGGTGGTCTCCATAGGTCCCTGCTAACCCGGCGGTACCAACCCTGTATGTAAAAAAATAAAACATAGCCTACATTTAAATAAATACACACACCCCTACCACCACCAAATACATACAGTACAGTAATGGGCAAAATAATATTATCCAGATATGGATAATAGATTATTTGCCCAATATTAACCAAAACATTAGACAGCATAAATAAAGTTAATAAATACAGTTCTAATTACCATAGCCAATATGAAGGGCATCCTTGCCAGGATGCTGCGGGTCCCTGTCCTCCGTTGCCAGAAAGCATACATACATAATAAATACAATTTAATGTCGCCTAACCCCTTAATCACCTTAGCGGTTAATAACCGCTATATTAATTAAGGGGTTAACCTACCCTGCCCCGCTACCCACCCGGGAGGCCTAAGCACCCACCCCGGACCCACTATACTCACCTTGTAACCCATTGAGTAGTATAGTGGTACATCATACCCATATAATAATATGGGCCTGATAAGCCGCTATAGCACTCAATGGGCACCCTAATCAAAATACATTAATGCACAAAACACACAATAATAAAAACAATTCACTAAATAAAAACAGTAGCCAACAAATGTCATTAATACAAGCACTAACCAGCTCAGGAAGGAATTAAACCATTAACCAGTCAAAGCAATTAATTAATAAAACAACTCAGAATTAATTGTAACAGTAACCAATCAAAGCAATTAATTAATACAACAGCAATGAATTAATTGAAACATTTCCCCCTGCTTTGTTTACATCCCATGGTTACGTGATTGGGACATTGCCATGCATAGGAGATATAAACCGGCACCCCATAACGGGGCCTGTATCTCAGGAAGCAGGGGTCCCTGGACCTCAAACCAAAGCGGTTCTGCTTCGGAGACCCCCTCCTGATCTACACTATTAATAAAATATAAATGTAAAAATATTTTTTATACGGCGAGATTTGCGCAGAGAGAGGCGGATCTCCCTGCTGCAGCAGACAGATCTCGCCAGGTGAGCCCTTCTCGGAGGGCAGATCATCTCGGCGGCGGCAACTCGCCATGTTTGCAAATGTTGCTCTCACTGATATACGGGCCTTCCTGCATACCGTGAGAGCAACTCGGCAAAAACATGGCGAGTTCAAAACCCTGTCGATAATTTCTATCGGACTTTACTGCATAGGTCCCTATATCTTCATAAGAAGCACTAACGTGGCACATTCAATTCAATAGTGGATATAGGATAAGAGCTTATAAACCATTTGGCTCTCAAATCATCCCGTGTTCCCTTTTCAAGACTAGCTATACACCCCACATAGACGTATAAATGGAACAGCAATACCTTTTAAATAAGGTTAAACCATTCCGTGGAGTATAACGATTAACCCGTTCACTACGGGATGTACGCCTGTGAACATAAATCACCAATTACGGCTGAGCAACAGCATTAACCCGCTCACTGCCAGGTAGATATTTAGTAGCATATAGTACCAGTCAGTGTGTACAGAACACTGGGTCGCAAGGTTATAAATTAACCACGTTGGTAGAAAACGGGGGTACCCTAACAAATATACACAAACCTGTATGGGATTAATCCTCTGCATAGCATCCACGAAATACCCAGGCTCAACTTCGAGGGATAAGTCTGTTATAACTCCTTGGCCGGGACTCCAAGGCTCCACACGTCCATGACGCTCACGAGATGCCTATTAGAGGCATTATACACACAATAGCTGTGTTTGGAAGACCCTCATGAAGGATCGCGTAACTGGCCTCTAATAGAAGCAACATTATTACCCTTCTAACGGCCGGCTATATATATACCCACAACCACTAATTACTCGATACAGTGTATACACATACACATTGCGGTGTAAAAAGAAGTGAAACACCTGCATTATTGAACGTCCCTATAACCACGGTTCATTATACCCTGTCATAGTGATAATCAGGATTTAGTAATACAGGTAGTCCTCGTTATCCAACGTTTCACTTTATAACGAATGGCATATCCAACGCTTTACATTGCAACCTAAAGGGCCGTTTTTCGATGCCGGAATGCGTTATCCAACGCCTGAATGCCGTTATCCAACGCTCACCGCCACTGATTAACATGGGACTCACTTTACAACGGTTTCACTATCCAACACTACTTCCAGAATGGATTTCGTTGGATAACCGAGGACTGCCTGTACACCATACCCACAGCACACAACAAGACTTAGTAATATAAAGACCTATATTAGAGCCTTATACTAGTGTCCAGTGTATCAGACCCATTGGAGATCGGTATAAGTCTCTCTATAATACCCACATTTATAAGGCCACATATAAACCAACATATATGAATACTAATGCACTAACGAAATAGGTCCTCATACTTCAGGAACATACTGACATTTGCTTTTTTAACATCGTTTGTGATATTATCATTATAACTACATGTGTCATTAAATTTCAATTTTAGACTGCTTTTGTTCGCATCTTCATCAAGACCATTAATATTATATATAAATTAATTTGGTCAGTGGTGCACCGCTAAAGGGATTTCTTTCTGTGGATTGTGTCTCTTCAACATGGCCCACTAGTTCTTATGTAGCCTGCCTATCTCCCTGGTAGACAAAGGAATATGCTGCACTCCAAAGTTGAAAAATGAAATACATACAGTTTACCGGTGCTGCTGGTTCAAGGAAGTACCTGTCAAAAATATTCCAAGGCAATACTCAGGAAAAAGGGAATCCAACGCTCTACTTGATTTTATCAAACTAATTTATTGCGCCACACTATAAATTGGTTTGATACAAAATCCGTAGAGCGTTGGATTTCCTTATTCCTGAGTATCTCCCTGGTTGCACACATCACTAATTTCAGCTTGAGCGAGGTTTTCTCCTTTGTATATGAGTCATCTTGTAAGTGCATTCATTTACAGCAGGAATTATCTATTTATATTATACAGAGTACACTATGCTCTGTTTTTGTCTTTTTCTCTCCTGTGCGCTATAGGTCATTTTCCAGCACTGTATTGACTTTTCTCTCTGGTTGAGAGTTTGGGCCAGCTGCAGGGAGAGTTTAATTTATTTATTTTAGCTAGTCAACATTATGTATGTATCCTGTGTTTTTGTTTAGTGGTTATCATTTTGCGCTATTCTGTTTTTCTTGCCTGTTTCCAGCCAACTGCTATATGGCTTCTGTGATCATCTGAATTCCATCCGAGCTGCGGGAACTGCGACTGCTCCTTGGCTGCCGACAGACGCGGCGTTAGCCTCATTCCGGCGGGGACTTCCTGGGCAAGGAAAAGACATAACCACCAGAAGCTCCTCTACTCTAGGGCCGACTCTAGACTTCTCCAGTTTTATGGTCAGTTTGGGGTATATGAATGGACATCTGCCAAGCGGGGCTCCAGGGAGCGGCAGGAACTGGGGAACATTTTCCTCCGTTATATCACGGCGGCAGGTAACTAGAACCTTACTCCATAGGAGGGTGGAATCAAAGGCTAGATCTAAGGGGCGGGCACCAGCGAATCCCGGAAACTGGCGCAATGTTAAGTACACATCATATAAGGAGAGTGACATCGGAACCTGGCCGACGGCTACCACGTGACGGGGAGGTGCTCGGCATTGCAGGACCCATTCGCGGACCCTCTGGATGGGACGGTAGAGACATGGTCCCTTCTTAATCTGCTTTTCCTTCATTTAGATCTTGCAACCCAGGCCTGAATCTCAGCAGCGCCTCCAAATGTAACCCCATTTCCGAAAGCCTAAGGAAAACCGCGGGTGATTACACGTGCTGCTAGTACCTGTACACTCACAGGAGGCCTCATTGCTCCCGGCCACCATCCGCAGCCCCCACACCCCTCAGCACCAGCGCTTCCATCAGCCGCCGCCGCTGCCACCGCACTCCGGACACGCTGGCAAACTCAAATTCAACACACTTTCATGGCCAATTCACCACTTGTGGCGATTAGCAACAGGGTTGCCCAACTCGGGTCGAGTTCAATACTGGACACCTATGCATAGGAGACACTCTGTGTATACATTTGCTATGTTATCCGTCATGTTATGTGTTGTTCTATCCTTGCTATAAGATATGTCATCTGTCACAGCTTCCTATTCACCCTGGTGACACAGGGTATTTAAACCTCCATGAGATAATGGCAGCACCTTCTCCAGGTATGTATCTCGGGGAGCAGGGGAGCCCCGAAGCTGAAATTGACGCAGTTCAACTCCAGAGACCCCCGGCTTCCTATACACACACACACACACACACATATATATACACACGCACACACACACATATATATATATACACACACACACATATATATATACATACACATATATATATATATATAACCCCCAATACATATAAACAAATACACCCACCCCCATACATATTAAATATACACTTACCCCTAAAACATTATTAAAAATACACCCACCCCCAATACATATAAAAATACACCCACACCCCCAGTACATATTAAAAAATAAATCTACTCTCAATACATATAAAAATAAACCCACCCCTCCATTACATATTAAAAAATACACCCAGCCCCAATACATATAAAAATACACCCCTCATCCCCCCCCCAAATATATTACAAATACACCTCCCCCCCAAAAATACATAATTAGACTTACCTTGGGGATGGTCTCAGGTCTATGGCCGGGCCTCCCTCTCATATGGGCGCGCGCCAGAAGCTGGGCCAAGCTTACTTCCGGTGCCCTGATGTCAGAGAGACCCGTTGCGCGCCAGCGTCGGAAGCTTCGGCATGGGACAGAGTGAGGGAGAGGCCCACAGCTGGGGGAGAGCCTGGGCCCGGCAGTGACTGCTTTGTCCAGCCGTCGGGCCCCCTGCAGCCACCGGGCCTGGGACACTTGTCACGGCTGTCCCCTCTTGTCGGCGGCCCTGAACCCTATGCTGAGGATTACAAGGTGCCTTACTTTAATAAGTTTATAGTAAACGAATTGAACAACCCATACTGCGTTTCTATTATTCCTGCCGTCTAACCGTAGGCCGTGGTCCTGGAAGTAACAAGGACTCAGGCCCCAGCCTCAGCAATAGTTGGAAGTCTGAGAGCTAAAAGTAGAGGAGGTTACACTAGCAATACTTCATTTGCATATCAATCTATTCCTTTAATTAGTTAGGAATAAAAAATAAAGCCAGAATGATCACATATGCTGGACTTGATGTCAAAGCACTCAGCCTCGTATCATGATCTCTACCATGTGTAGCGTAGTTTCTCCCACCCTATGGGAGATATGGAGGCTATTGTGTATGTGGTGCGTTACATGTGGCTCATAGGAGGCCTGAACCTCCGCTGCTGGGAACCTGGGGGTGTACCTGATCCGTAGGGTGCCAGCGCCTCCACATGTGCGGGATCCTACTATGTTGGATAACCCCGTCACAGGACCTAAATGCAATAATACACACACTGACAAAGATAACAGTTTACTGCGTGGATATAAAAAGGAATAACAACATACACCCACACCAAATAGGTGTAAGGATCGGGGAGTCATGCCGCCCTCGGCGCGCTCCCCACTCACCGCCACCCGCTGCCGAGGCTTCCGCCTTCCCCGCTCCCGCCGCTGGTGGGGACGCCGCTCCTTTGGGAACCACCACGCAAACGGCTTGCGTGTGCGCACCCCGGTCCAGACTTAATGCCTCTTCCTCAGGCTTGCGTCCTCACGCCGACATTGGGGGCGCGTGCACACAGGTTCCGCCTCCTCAGGCCTTGTTAGGAATCCTCATCCCACTTGATCCCTGCTCCGGATTCACCAACCACAGTCCTCGCTGCTGACGCACCTCCACGCTGCAGGTTACTCATTGGTTGCTCTCTCCTACTTATGCTCATCTGCCCCACTGGCAAATTGGCAGAGCATAATCCTATGTTCCGTTGTGTTCATTGCTTCCTAGCCTTACAGTCTTGTCTTGTCCTCTTGTTCGCAGCTCTCTGTTATCGACCCGGCTTGTTTTGGACTCCGCTCTTCTATACTCCTGACCCCGGCTATCTACGACAATCCGCACCTCTCCAACCCTGACCTCAGCACCCATACAACGACTATTCTCCTCTCTCCAACCCGGACCCCGACTAATAGTACCTGCAACGATCCGGACCTCTCCAACCCAGACCCGGCTACCTTGACCAACCTACATTCCAGGCGCGCCCAAGTGGCTGTCGGTGGTGTTTATATCCATCCCCACCTAAGCCTCGTGGTCACACTTTGTTTGTGGTGAGCACATCGTGACAATAGGCCACGCACGGCCTTAGCCTCACAGTGACCTTCAAAACAGTGTCCTCACCTGGATGGAATATCCTTAAAGTACTGAGGCGCCTCTGGGCACTCAACCACCCTGGTGTCCACAAGAGTCAACCCACCGCAAAGTTTGTGACATCACTGCCCACAACTGCGTGTTAAAGTTGGTGCACTTGTAGGTGTAGGTGTGATACCTGCCAGGTACTTCAGCACCCGGTAACACCGACTGAAGACAAGGGGAATCTGTCCGGTCCCACGCTGTCGTCATCAGCGTTGAATCCGCCTCCGCGTGGGGTGGTGTCCAGCAGGAGTGTCCCACCATGAATAGTCTATTATCTGTGGGGTGATCTGGTCCCAGACCACCGGATTGCCAGTTCGCCGCTGTGTCCCTCACACTTGTATTACAGGGCAGTGTCCCTATCTATTGGGATGGTCCCTGCAGCAGCCAGTACTGCGCATGCGCGCACATTAACAAGATGGTGGCGCTGGAGCCTCTGGCGACTTGGTCGCCTCCTGCATACCGGCACTGCCTCAGCCTCCTCCCCGCACACCCCGGAGACGCGCGCACTCCGCCGCTAGCACACGCACGCCCCTGCAACACTCGTGGAGGTAAGGGGACATGGGGAGCCCAGAGGGAGAACCTGGCCACACGTTTAAAGTTTGTTTCATTATGTAAACATACACCCAATATGTGACACATTCTATCTAGGGTTATTGGGAAGGAATTCAGAGATCCCTTATTCTTTCACTGACTTACCTTTGAATAAAAGTAGATGAGTGATACATTTTCAGATATTTTTAAATATAATTTCCTGAGACATATTGAGAGCATGCCAGTGTGATTAAGGATCTGTTAAAAAAAAGAGGTCTTCAAATGTAGGCCCAAATATGTGAATATATATTATCAATTAGATTGTAAGCTCTTCGGAGCAGGGACTCCTCTTTCTAAATGTTACTTTTATGTCTGAAGCGCTTCTTCCCATTATGTGTTATTTGTATTATTTGTTATTTATGTTATGTCATGTGTATTACTGCTGTGAATCGCTATGTACACCGATAGTGCTATAGAAAGATATACATACATACATATACGGTATATATTATTTTATAGAAAACAGTGGTCTTACGTTTTTTTTGTTTGTTTTTTTACATGTGCCTAATAATTAAGACGCCAGGTTAATTTTGTATAACAGGGAATGGCAGCCATTTTAACCTCTTGCAAGTAACATTTACAAAAATAATAAAGCAGAGTAAACATTTGATACAAAAGAAAATGACCACAAAACATAAAACGTTTCGTTCAAATATACAATATATATATATATAGAGAGAGAGAAGTATAAGGCTGCACTGCAAATGTCATTTTCACAGGTGATGAACAAATGTATTGTGAGATGTGTTTACTTTTTATATAGTAATATGGATTGATACCACTGAAGAAGAATCTCACATATGTTTAATTCATATTTATGGATTACGGGCGTTTTCCGTACACGTATATGATGTTGAGGGGGTCTTTACAGTGACAGGGACTGACAGGAATCAGAACTGCGCAACAACCGCGCGCGCTTTTCGACGCCCGCTGATTGGTCCATCACTAACCCGCTCAACCTCAACTATGGAATCAGCGTCTTGCAGGCACATGGTTTAGGTTACGATTGGTTAGCAATTCTGTCAGTCACACCTATTCCGGCTCTTGACCAATAGGAGTCTTTCCTCTCTGGAAAATAAGGTGGAAAACGCGCCAATCTGCTGTCACAGCTCGGCTTCCGATTGGCTACGGGTTGTGTCGCTCTTGGCGTTAACAGTGTTCTCATTGGCTGTCCAGACATGGCGCCAAATCTGAGTCGGTGGAAGAGGGCGGGCGGTGTGTTTGACGTCAGGGAGTAAAGAGAGAAGCGGCGCGGTCGGTAGGTTGTTCTCGTCTCGTGTCAGTATGAGGGGCCGCACTCCGGGTCATGAGCAGACAGGAGGGTGATTTTCCGCTGCTAGCCACATCCTTCCCTCATTGCAGCTTCAAATCTACCCGTTTGCAGGTACATATGCCGTTCCCGGGCAGGGTACAAGTATATACATGATTTCTTTGTATCTGACAACATTGAAACCAGATCTCACGTTTGCCCTCACACCCTTGAGCGCCGTATGAGCACTGTGGTCCTCGCCATCTCTGCCGGGTTTAGCAGAATATGTATATAGTAGGCCCGCCCGCGTGTCCGTGAAACGGAAGATTTAGTCTGCTGGGGTTGGCAAGAGGCCCGACCGCGTGTCTGTGAAACAGCAGATTTAACGCCGCGATTAACATTCGGTGGGGGCCCGCCCGCATGTTCTGCAATGCTTCAGGTTCGGCGTGTCGACTTTCTTTTTTTTTTTCCTCTCCACTTTATATTTAGTGTTTATTGTGCCCGGCCGCTCCTCTTTTCCGCTCACCGTGTGAGGATGGACCCGGCCCGCTCGGCTCATGTCCGGGGAGCCGGCCGCCTCTCTGGCCTGCCCGTGGTGAAGGCTCTCTTCTCCTCCTGCGAGGCAGACACCGCCGCCACGGCCCTGTCTCCAGTCACCAACCTGGCTCTCACAATGGACCAGCTGGCGGTCCTGGGCAGGTAATGTGTGTCTCTCTGTCTCTCTCTCTCTCTCTCTGTGTCTCCCTCTCTCTCTCTCTGTATGTGTCTGTCTCTCTGTGTCTCTCTTTCTCATATATATATATATATATATATATATATATATGGTAAGTATAATCCATATTCCTAATATGATAACGGATGGACAAGGAGACTTAGAGGTAGTGATTGTTTTTGCAAACTGGCGTGCCTTAGCGCGTAGGAAGCTCCTTAATTAAAAGATACATGGAGAAGGAGGCGCGTGTCACAGCCCGAATGCATGCAGCGGGCAAGGGGCAATAGGGGGACCGGGCATGAGTATCAATCTAAAGGAGTTGTACGGAAGCAAGAGTTGTTCCGGTGCCAGTAGTCTTCGCTAAGACGAAAACATCACATGATTGCGCTGGATCAGACTAGTTACCACATCCGAAATCAGTGGAGAGAGGACCAGGGATGTGCCGATGGCGATAGGGTGGGGTGAATTTGCCGGCAAAAGTCAGCGGGATGGACCCGGATAACCAATCCATAATATACTAGGCGACCTGGAAAAGAAGGATAAAATTGCCTGTAGGCCAGCGCAAGACCAGCGATCGCGAGGTAACGCAGGTGTAGCTCAAACATGGCTTGGAAAACAAAATACAGAATACGGGAAAGAAGTAATCAGGCGTTATACTGTATCAGGTATAGCAGGGAAGCCATGCTATGTAGGGGCAGTGATGAAATCCACCCAGGTATGAGGCAGAAGCCGCTAATACGTAGGATAGCCAAGATAACGGCCACGCTATCAATAAGGAGGGTACGCGCCGCTTATGGAATACATCCAGACGGAAAGACAGAGTGCGCTAAAAAACGGGGAGGTCAGGGAACGGGGTAAGAGACGAGAGTGACGCAGTAGGAGAAAAATATAACGAGCGGGGGCTGGGAAGAGGTGCAATAAGGCGGTTTGCGTTAGGAGGGGAAGAAAGGCAGCCACAGATTAGACTGGGCAGGATAGCCGAGAGAGACCACTGGGAGTATAATCAAGAAGAGATCAAGAGCAGGAGGGAGCGTGGGGACGTAGGGGCGGGAAGGGCGTGGGGGGAGGCAGAATAGGGGCTGTGTACAGAGCGAGGACATTAGGGATAGGGAGAATAGAAGGGGGGACACATTGAGGTAGCAAACGACAAGGTAGAGGTATTGGCACAAAAGGCTTGGCACCCTTACGGACGAAACTGGAGCGGAGGCACGATTCAAGAAAAAACGGGCCACAATAGGGAGCCGGACTGCTTTTCCCCCTCTCCCTCCCATCCAGCGTAGTTTTCCCCAATCAAAGTGTATTATTGACAGGTCAAAAATACATCCAGAAACCCAACGTTTCGGTCCTACAGAATGGGACCTTCCTCGGGGATACTGCGGACGGTAACGTATACCTATAATCGATATATATATATATATATATATATATATATATATATATTCTTTAATGAATGTAAGGGGCTCCATGTTTTATGGGGTTTATACAGATATGCTAAAACCCCAGACACCGCAGTACAGATCTCCCTTTGTAGTACAGTGTACTGATTGGCCCTGCCTGGGGGGGATCACATGTTGTTGGACCAGATAGTCTCCATATTATGGTGACTGTTTTCCAATAATGCATGGGGAATCTCCCAAGATCCCAGATGAGCGAATATATACATACACATGGCACCGCTACCATGTCTGTGCCCATATTCCCACCTAGATCATGGAGATCTCCAATCCGTTATTGTAGAATGGTCTCTTAAGATGAACTACCAATAACATATGGTTCTCAGTGCCAGACGGTACTAGAAATAGTGGGGTGTCTGGGGGCTTTAGCATATCTTCTATATATTTATTTTTAGTACTGGAAACACCGACTTTTATAATGGATTCATACTAATTTTTTAGCGTGGCCTGTTAGTACAAAGCATTGCCCTTTTGTGCTGGTCACAAGCGTCCCCTCTCCAGGTAATAAACTGATGCAGGGTATCGTTGGCACATTAAATGGCCCCTGCTCTTTAACCCCTGTGCAGAGCATTGCAGACCCCTGTGCAGAGCATTGCAGACCCCTGTGCAGAGCACTGCAGACCCCTGTGCAGAGCACTGCAGACCCCTGTGCAGAGCACTGCAGACCCCTGTGCAGAGCACTGCAGACCCCTGTGCATGGAAGGGATGGGTTTTTTAGTTCTCACTCGCTCTCCTTTGGGCGTTGCTGCCGATTTGTCCCACTGCCAGAGTTAGGGTTTCGGGTCTACCTTCAAAAGTGGTGGCTTGTGAAATACATGTGGAGGGGAATCGTTCCACTTCAATGCGACTTATTTAACCAAAGATCTTGCACGCGGAGTATCTGGTGATTTGGTACAGTTTGGCCTGTCCCTCGGAGGGACCTAGGAATAGTGGTGACCAGCTCGTTGTTAAATGTCGAAGTGTCCTGGTTATTGAAACTATTTATTGGACTTTTAATATGCTGAAATATCATCCTGATGACACCTTTTTTTTAAGAAATGATTTGACACGTTGGATGTGGTGATCGGATTATACATTTACATGGTATCCTAGTTGAATGGAAGATTTGCGTAGGTGTTTACCCCCCTGTGCTGGGCTTGGGTAACACCTCACAGCTCATATATGCAGCACGCTTTACAGCTTTAATGTGTTGCTCTCCGGGTCTCCAAACCCCATATAAATGAGCAGCTACTTAAATGCTGGTAATGAAACGACACGTGTATTGTAATGAGTATTTTACCACTGTAGATAACTACCATCCCCTGTAAGCTCTTAGGAAAAGGAGTCCCTGCCCTGAAGTGTCCCTTATGTCTGGAGCACTTCTTCCTATTATGCATTTGTTGTTCCATAAGATTGTCACGTGTTACTGTTACTGCTGTGAAGCGTGATGTACGTTAGTGGCGCTATATAAACATACACCCTGGCAATACTTGATGTTAAATCTTGGGAAAGCCTTTATCACGCGGTTAATTCCTGGCTCTGCAGTGCCGGACTCCAGCATTCAGTAAGGTTGTGCGGCTGCGCAGACTGACGCGGTGTGATTGCGTTGCATTTTTTTCAGATCAGAAGTAATGCGGTGCTGCGCTACCATTTTTTAAATGAGCCTCATTTGTCCTTGCAGCGAAAGAAACTCATGTGGGCATTTGCATGTCCATCAGCCTTGTGAATGTAGGAGCCATCTTGTGTTCTGGTGCATCAGGTTACTTGGTACTTCTCCAAGTGCGTAGTATTCCTCTAATACTCATCGTGTTTTTCTGTTATTCTCTCTCGTGCTTAAAACGTCCTTCATAATATGAAGGAAACGTAATGGCATATTTCAGTGTGCACATGCAATGGGAAATTCTGCACGCTTTTTATACTACCTCGAACATGATGGCAGCTGTAGCAGCGTTTCTCTCGTTTCATAGAGCTGTATTGTGCCTGCAAGCGTCTGCATTCTAGTTTGTGGAGGAAGGAAGCCGCGGTGCATTGTACCAAGCCTGTCGCCTGCGCATTTGCACTGTTGCGTATTCCGCTTCCCTGTCTTCATGTTACAATAACTTCCCAATGAATAATACAATCATTCCGAGGCATTTGCTTAATTGCTGGACATCTATTTATTTTTTAAACAGGCTTTTGCGACGTTTGTGACATTAACTTTAAAAATACGTTTATAGGTAGGTGACAGCGGTGGTCTTACACTCTTCCCCCCCCCCCCCTGTGTTTGCAGTCAGTGTGAGACCCCTAAACGGAAGCTGGGAATGCCGCCCGGCCGGTCTCTGAGCAGAGGACATTCATCGGACTCCATGGACGCAGGTCTGTGAATTGCAGCACTTATGAATACTCTGATTTGTGTTCCCGCTGCACCAGATATGCCTGAGGCCTGAACAGGTGCCTTATAAATGGGAGTTGACTACTCAAATGAAACACATTTTTTAGACATTTAGTTGCAAATGCAACGTACCGTATTCGGACACATTTTAGGCCCAGGTTTACTAAAGCCGTAAACTTTGGTACGCCCTGGCTCCCATTCAAGTGCAGACGGATTGCGGTGTGCCACATTTTAGCACCCTTCAGTAAATATGGCCCTTGGTTATTCATTTTCGGTGCCTTACAGACTTCCCTGCAGCAGTCGAGGTTAACCAGGTAGTTGGGGCATATTTCCATTCTTAAAAGAGCAAGCCAGGTTTTTTATTATAATATGCAGGTTTGAAGCAGAGGTTCTGCAGCTGAACCCGGTTCATTTCGGCTCCGAGGGCCCCCGGCTTCCAGAGATACTTACCTCCCAAAGGGCTGCCGGTGTCCCTGCAGTTTTCTGTAGTTTAAAGCTGCCGCGTCACGTGGGCCAATAGGAAGCGGCACAGATGATGTCACGGCTTCCTATTGGCCCGCAGGGCCCCCGGAGCCTTGAAAAGCAGCCATATAGTGAACCCTGGAGTGGCTACCGGAACCTTCTATGCAGGTAAGTACCTCTGGAAGCAGGGGGTCCCGGAGCTGAAATGAATGGGGCCCATCTCTGGAGACCCCCTGCTTCAATAGTGGGCTTAAAAAATAAAAATGAAGGGGAACTGACTTTGCCTCCTTTTTAATGTCGCACGGTTTCCTTATTTTGCCAATAGTTAGTGCAAGCTCCTGTCCTTGGGCCTACCTCTCGATTCAACTTACTACTGTAAATGTTATGGGTCAACTGCTTATCTACTGGAGAAACCCAAATACAGCAGGGCCCCGGGTATACGGCGGGTTCCGTTCCAGAGGCCCACCGTATAGTGAAAATCGCCGGAAAGCGGATCCGGCGATTTTCACTTCTGCGCATGCGTAAACCGGCATGTTTGCCGTTCTGCGCATGTGCAACCTGCGGTCTGCGCATGCACACCCGCCCGTTGTGCGCATGCGCGATTTACAAACCAACATGGCGGCCCCCTTCTTGGTGCCGCCGTATCAGCGGATCGTCGAGAAGCGGGGGCCCTGCTGTACAGAATAGATTATTTGTTTACTTTAATTTAGCAAAATGAAATGCAGCTAAATGTTACAACCTTTCCACTTTCAGGCCTTGGTCTTGATTCTCCTGGCACAATGGATCGAGAAGACATGGAAGAAAAGTATGTATTAAAAATGAAGCATTAAACTTTTCAATTTGTGTCCAAATGACATGATCTTGCCCAGTTGGGGCATGTGGTTTACGCAGCCAATTGTCAGCAGGCCTGTTGTCAAAACTGAAATACTCCTGTTTTTTGTGCTTGGTTGCCTTGCTCTAGCCTGAATTTGGCTTGGCCTTGCTTGTATTTCTTATTTCAAAAGGGTTAAGTCCAAGAGAAAGGAGGTTCTCATTTTGTATACATAGAAAGTGGTTAAAATGTAACCTTTCTTTGCTGTCATTATTTTCCATCTTAAAATTGATGTGGCTGAATTAAAGGGGCATTTCCTCTTCCCTGTTTTTGTTTTAATGAATGCAGCCGTTCTATACATTTACAGCAATGCAGTTATCTAAGCTGCTGAGCGATCCACTCTCCTGTGATTATTCGGTGGAGGTCCTGCTTCATGCGTGTAATTTGGCTGTCTATTTCCAGAGGAATTGCTTCCCAAGAAAGCTTATTACATTAAAATCATTCAATAGAGCGAAAGGAAAAAATAATAATCTAATGCTACGCTGATGTATAGGATTTGGGCGGTAATGCTGTGTGAAAGCATGAACTTCAGATCACCTACCCCCCCCCCACCCGCCCCCCCCCCCCCCCCCCCCAGCAAGCCCGTTTTGGGATGGTCTTGCTTTTTGTCTGCTTAGCAGATAAGTGATCAGCATGTCTGTGTAAACTCCCAAATCATGAATTGATTAGGTCATTTGAGATAACATTGCTGCAATACAGAAATCATCTGATTTCAACTCATGAAATGGAAGTGCTGTCCTCTGTCTCCCATGTGATGGGTTGAGATTGCAAATAATCAAAGCCCCGTGGAAATATCCCTTCCTTTTTTGGCACAGGCCACCTACTAACATGTCTCACAGAATTGCTCTAGTAAGGGCCAGTACTGGTACATCAGATGACGGCTGTTTCTGGTGCACAGGAATTGTATTGCAGTGCGAAGTTAAACATTTGAGAACATCCTGCCGTGTAAAATGTTTCTATTCAACCAATAAGGTTAAAATCTGTTGTCTGCTACAAAACTATGCTGATAAAAGTTGGCATTTCCCAGTTTTGCACTTTCTGGATGCTTAGGCCTTGGCTGTTGCATTGGTTTACTGAAATGTTTCTGTATTCTCAGCAGTTTGCACACGGGTCGTTGAAATGGTTAAAACTGTTGGTAAATTGTTAACCTCCTTAAATTGGTTTGAGACCTTGCAGAATATGCATAGTTTACATTCCTATGTAACAATGCCTTAAGTGTCCCCTTGTGTCCATGCTAACTTGGTGTCCCACATCTTGCTCAACTAGTTTGAACTCTAATCACCCCAAATTTGCATGGGCTAAACGGTGTATAATTATATGGGGCTATTCTTTATTTACAGCTCCTATACTTCACTCTTAACTACTGTGGCCCTTGAATGTACATTACCTTGCCCCCAGAAGTCCGAGTACTAATGTACTGGTATACATTTAGCACCCTAAACTAGAAACTATATCAAACTGTAATTAAGACTTCTTTTATTTTTAGATTTGAGAAAGCAATCCGGGATTCCGGAAGATTCATTCAGTAAGTATATGGTAACCCAACTATAATGGTGGCTACGCTTGCTTACTGGGAGAAGTGTTTAAGATTCGTAGTGTTAAACGTGCCTAAGAAGAACACATTGAGAAGTATAGTAGCTCTTAGTCTAATGTCCTGAATTGTACTTTATCTCATATGCTGTTAATATTTCAAATGCAAGTGCTGACTGATTTTATAAACTGCATGATCACAGATCCGGAAAGTACGCCCATGTGGATGTTAATTAACACACAAGGTCCCAGAAGGGAAGAAAACATTAAAGTTTTGCATTGAGTGGCTAATAGTGGGTTGGTAGCCCTGGTTTTTACTTTGTCAAATTGCAGTGACGCTCCTATCTCTCGTATTCTCCAATGGTTCATGAGCAGAGGACAGTACTTGAATTGGGTTTTTGTTTAGCTTTTAATGCCTATCTCGTTTATAGCACTAGGTTGCCAATAAGAAGAATTCATTCACTGCCGGTAAGTTGAATTTAAGCATCAGGCCTTTTTGTATGGTGAAATACAACTAACATTTTAACAAGACTTCTTATTCATTCCCGAGTAGTCTTGTCTATAAATTCTCATGTTACGGTCTCGACATAACAGCTTTTTGGGGGCCAGAGGTAAAAATGGCGGCAGGATTATAAAGGGCAATTATTTTTGTTCAGTTATTTTAATTCCTGTTCCTATACTAGTCTGTAAGGCTTTTATTTTTAATATATTCTAAAATAAAAAGCAGGGGTTAGCATCTGGGCTAAATTATTTCCCAGTATTGAATGCCCGAAACTCGGTATTTTAAGTGATTTTAATTTCCTGGGGTGTTTTTTTTTTTGTTCCTTTAAACTTTGAGGAATTAATGCTCTAAACAAAACCTGTCTCCTCTTGCTGAAACAAGCCCCTCATGCAACACTTGGACCTTAAGTCCAGCTAGCCTTGCTGAAAATATTTGAGGAATGTTGCTTGCAATTAACTTGATTAGCAGAAGCATGAATCTTGGTTCTGTGTAGTGTGCTCATTTGCATGTCATTACCCAGAATCCTTAGCTGCAGTGGAAGCACTAGGCTAGGAGATAATGGGGAAAGGCAGGGTTGTAGACCTGCCTGAGGCCTCGTTCAGGGTGGCAGAGACAGGAGTTGGAGTGCGCACGTCCGTGTGTGCGCGCATCAGTGCTGGGCGATGTGTGCTCATCATCCCCAGCAGACCTTTTCAAGCGTTCAGGAAGCGGGTCTACAGACCTGAGGTTAGGGATGGGTGTTGCTCTTCTCACTACACTTTCCCGAATGATTTAATTGGCTACCAAACAACTTGAGTTTATGCAAACTGTAGCCAACGTCAACTCCGTACTTCGGCGACAGGGCAGCTTCTACCCAGACAACTGCTATTTACTTTAAACACTGCTTGGAACGTGCGCATGTGGCGAAGCAAGCACCCTGAACGAGGCCTGAGATGTGGTATTTTCATTTACTGGTTCTGTATAGAACTTGCACTGTGTAGAAATGTTGGTGAAACAAATGTGCAATCACTTTGTTCTTGGATACGAACAATTGCACTGTAGGTCTTTCTAGGAAGCGTTTGTGATCACATAAATAGGAGACTCAAACTTAAATGTGGTTTCCTTGACGAAATTGCTGGTTTGAGGAATCAGGACAACTTGTAAGGACCAAAGTGGCTGTGCGTATACTGTTATAGGCCTCGTGACTTACCCACCATACCATGGGGCCTGGCACTCCTTTCCTTAGGAACGCTGAATGCGACCTTAACATGCAGGAGGAACACAGACTCATCTCCCATTACATGATTGCTCCGGGAAGCGGTCACGTGACTGCCATGTTGGTGCTACCCACACCGGCGCTCCAACGGTTAAGATCCCTTGTCCTGTATAGGGTCAATACACAGGATCTTCATCTCAAGGACCATATTGACTCTGGATCATCCATTGAGATTAGAGGAAGGGATTCTATACAATTAGAGCAGTGATGATATGCAATGTATACTGCCCAGGAAGGCTGGCTGCAGACACAGCAAATGTCGTAAGGAAAGGGTAGATTTCTTTAGAAAATCAATAAGTTACTCAATAAGTGAGTTAAAATAGGAATGTTGATTCAGGGAGACATCTGCTTCACTGGAGCTAGGAAGGATCTAGATCAGGGGTTGGCAACTCCTGGCCTGTTTGTGGCCCTTGACTAAACATTGAGCCACCTGTGCTGAAGCAGGGATATCCTGGAAACCTGACCTGTTGATGGCCATTGAGGACTGGCGTGGCCCACCCCTGATCTAGATAGACACTCGCTAAATGTTTCATTCTGGTTTTAAGTTTGCCTTCCTCTGGATCAATAGGATGAGTATCTCGGGCCACTTAGAATTGAGCAAAGGTTGAGCTTGGTTCTTCCCCCACCTTTCCCAGCCTGACCTGCAGTTAGATGTGGGTTAATGCATTTCCCATGCCTATAAACGCCATATGTATTTACAACCGTAGTATTGTGATGCTTCGTTGCTGATGGACCTGCTTAATTTGTTTCCTCAGCAAAAGTTTCTGGGTTCCAGCCCTGCGTTTAAGAGGAGCAGTGCTGACTCCCTAGATTGTGACGTCTTCCAGAGCAGTGAATTTGAGGAGAACAAAGAGAATGTATGTACAATATCATGAATTCTGCTTAAACGCTTGCATGAGCACTGCTAGTTACAAATTCATTGGCTTGTATACGGAAACAAATGCAAAAACCAAGCGCTTCCAAATTGGCCTCCCAATTTTAGTGATATTCTACCCTTTGATCCCAAGTCTAGTAACAAAGGAGTCAATTAGTGGCATCAGGCATCAAAAAATGATTGCAGCCTGGTAACCCAGTCAAGTTAAACTCCTCTTAGCAGGTCCCTACACTAAATGCAAATTATTGGGATGTGTGAAAATGCCTAAAGAGCTAAATAAATGCAGCATTTATGCCATCTGCGATTCCGTGCAATTAAAACGGTCAAAGGCCAGAATAAGGTTCCTTTTTATTATGAAGAAAAATTGAGAGCACAAGTGCTTTGGTGAATTTCCACAGTATAAATGTGAATACGGTGGGGCCCCACTCATACGGCGGGTTCCAGGCCGCTGCCAGAAATCGGAACATAGCATTTGCTATGTCCACCGGCGATTTCCCATCTCTCCTCCCCCTTCTGCGCATGCGCGGACTCTGCGGGCCCCACCCCCCCCCCCTGGAAAATCTCACACCTCCCAGTTTGCGCACCTTTGGCCTATTAAACAGAGGAAGAACTTGGTCTTAACCATGGGAGGTCACAGGGCGGCCAAAACCGGCGGCAGGATCCTCAAGCGCTGCCATGCGGGCCTGAAACTTTCACTCATTAGGCTATTGCTGTAGGAAAGATTTGCTATGAACGCTTCACAAATGTATGTTATTTGCAACCCTCCCCTTCCCAGGAAGCCTTTCAGTTTAAGATGCCAACAAGACCAGTCTCTCGAGGCTGCCTGCGTTCCCGTTACCTGGGGGAAGGAAAAGATGCCCTTGTGCACAGACAGAAGTCCGCCCCAGCTCGCATGGTATGAGCCCTGTTCCACACGTGTAACTATACAGCTATATAATCTAAGAGTTGCTATGCAGCGCTCCTTGGGCTCCTAACATTGGAGTCTCCCAATGTGATGACCACCAAATGGTGGTCTGTGATTTCTGCGCACTCCACGTGCCAAATTTGGCTATATAATGCACGCAGTGCTTTATAGAGGAAGCCTTTATATTACTACAGACTAGCATAGCTAAAGTAAACACTAACCGTATTGCTCTCCTAATGCCGTGTCATCCTGTAATTGAGACCCAGCACTGCACTACATCCTAGATCATTTGATCACAACCGTGTAGTTTCTGAGATGAAGCCGTTTAGAGGCCGATTACCAACTATGTTCACATGTACGTGCTCACTCTGGGCCCCATCTGTTTAGACTGAATATCTCCACCTTGTCGTTTGGATTATGGTTAAAAGGGCTGGTTTCGCTTGGGTTTTTCTTTTTTTTTCCTACCATAGTTCTCCTCTCCTGGAAAGGACACTGAGGTCGGGAACGCTGAACTGGTCATGGTACGGAAATCTTCTATGTCATCCGCCACGACGGAAAGCAGTGATGATGGCTTCTCTGAGATGTTGGGTGCAGAAGACTTGGAGGTAGGACTTTACCCCTTGTGTCGTGTGCTAGGGATAGAACCGGCTGTGTGGGAGCTCGACGAGCTGCTTGAGCAAGTGCAATGAAACTAGCGGGTGGGACCTGCAGAGTCGAGACCCATTCGAACTGCCAGAGGGTAGGCGGTGCCAAAGGTGGTCGTGGCGTCAACTGGACCCTCTTGTCCACGTCCACACACTGCTTGGGAACAGTGACCTAATTGTTTAATAAAAATGCATTTGGGTGATGAAAGGTAGCAAATGCCTTGTGCACTAGTGGTGGGCTGAAATAAAGGGCTGAAGACATGCAGTGGAATTTAAAGCGACCATCTTCTGCGTTACGGAGGACATATGTTGCAGTCGAAGTTCACTTACAGAGTTTAAAATGGCCAATGCTATTGACATATTAAATGTGCAATTCCATAGTCGGACAGTTGTTTTAGGGGCTTCTTAAAGGAGAGGTTTTCTTTCCCCCTTATCCCACCCTCTCCTTATCAGAGAACCAATAAAGATGAGGGGGGAAGTCTGGCTGTACAGGCTCTTGCTGATCACACAAGGGAGCAACCAGAGCAAATCAAAACCCTTCCCCAAGTCTAACTTTTAAATATAAGGTTACACTACTTGTAGGTGTCGTAGACGGGTAAAAGGGTATTATATAGTATATGCAAGTGATCCAATGCTAGGTAAAATCCATCTCTAAATCCTCTGCTGTGTGTATTATATAGTATATGCAAGTGATCCAATGCTATGTAAAATCCATCTCTAAATCCTCTGCTGTTATTATATAGTATATGCAAGTGATCCAATGCTAGGTAAAAAACATATTTGAATGCTGTTTTCTGTCTACCCCTAATCAAATTAAGTGTTGCCTCAGTATGTCTCAAACTCTATTCATATATCTCCATCTCTCCTTTCTTCACCACTTCTCAGTTCACATGAACTCCTTTCTTACCTGCGTCCTCTGACACCACACAGCTATATCCCACGCACTAAACACCCCTACAAATCCTCACACATCCTCTTTCTATCCATGCTTCTCCTTGCTTCTGGGGACATCTCTCCCAATCCTGGTCCCTGTCTTATTTCTACTTGCTCTCGTCCTCGCCTCCCACATGCAACTTCTACTCCTTCTGGTGTCAACCCCTCCAACCTCATACCCATCCCCTGCCACCCTCCCTCCTCTCTCCCTTTCTCCTGTGACCTTTGGAACGCACGCTGTCTTTCTAACAAGTTCCTCTCTGTGCATGACTTCTTTCTCTCTCACTCCCTGCTTCTCTTTGCTATAACTGAGACCTGGCTCACTCAGTCTGACTCTGCTCTGGAAGCTGCCCTCTCCTATGGTGGCCTTTCCTTCTCCCACACTCCGCGCCCTGGTGGCAGGGGTGGAGGCGTGGGGCTCCTGCTCTCTTCTGTCTGCCGTTACCGAACCCTTCCTATTCCCCCCTCTCTTGCTTTTCCCTCCTTTGAGGCTCACACTGTCCAGATTTTCTCTCCTCTCCCTGTTCATGTGGCGGTCATCTATCGCCCACCTACCTCTACTCATCCCCCTTCTGCCTTTCTCTCTCACTTTGAATCCTGGCTCTCTTTCTTTCTCTCCTCAGACTCCCCTGTTCTTCTCCTTGGGGACTTCAATTGCCACATTGATGACCCCTCTCTCTCTTGGGCTTCCCGCTTTCTTTCTCTTACCTCTTCTTTTGGCCTTCAACAGTGGACTGCAGCCAGCACCCACAAGGATGGCCACTACTTAGACCTGGTTTTCACTAAAAACTTCTCTCTCTCTGATTTCTCCATTTCCCCTTTTCCTCTCTCTGACCCTCATCTCATTCTCTTTATCTCGCTTCTCCCCTTCTCCACCTCCATCTACCCCCCGGTTCTGCAGAAACCTGCGCTCTATTCACTTACCTGACTTTGTGAGTCCACTTTACACTCCTCCCTCTCCTCTCTCAGCTCTGCTACAGACCCTGACAACCTGGTCAGAAAGTACAACTCTGTCTTGTCCTCGTCTCTTGATCTACATGCCCCGCTTTCTCTCTGCCGCCCTCGCCCTTCTAACCCTAGACCCTGGCTAAATTCCCACACGCGCATGCTGCGTTCCTCCACTCGTTCCTCTGAATGCATCTGGAGGAAGTCTCACACTCTCGCAGACTTCCTTCACTACAAATTTATGCTATCCTGTTTCAACTCTGCCCTCTCGCAAGCTAAACAAGCCTACTTTTCTGCACTAATCAACATGCACAAATCTAACCCACGCCGACTGCTCTCTGTCTTTGATACTCTACTCAAACCACCCTCAGCTGCTGCCTCTCCTTCCTCCATCTCCGCTCAGGACTTTGCTGACTATTTTAAGGAAAAGGTGGAATCCATACGGCAGAACATCCCCTCTGTTTCTTCCCCCCATCCTACACCTCTTCCTAACTCTCCTCCTGCCTTCCTTGAGTCTTTTTCCACTGTCTCAGAGGAGGATGTGTCGCTGTTGATCTCCTCTTCTCCCTCTACCACTTGCCCTCTTGACCCCATTCCCTCCCATCTCCTAAAACCTCTTGCTCCTACTATAATCCCTACGCTTACACACATTTTTAACTCCTCCCTCTGCTCTGGAACCTTTCCATCCTCCTTCAAACATGCAACAGTCATACCATTACTCAAAAACAGCAAGCTTGACCCTACCTGTCTTTCTAACTATCGACCTGTCTCCCTCCTGCCTTTTGCCTCTAAACTCCTTGAACGTCTTGTATTCTCTCGCTTGCTCCATTTTCTCAACACCTATTCTCTCCTAGACCCTCTACAATCTGGCTTCCGCACTGCTCACTCCACGGAAACAGCCCTCACTAAAATAACTGACGACCTCCATGCTGCCAAAGACAGAGGTCATTACACTGCTCATATTACTCGACCTCTGCAGCATTTGACACCGTGGACCACCCTCTTCTCCTCCACATTCTCCATACTCTAGGTATTCGGAACAAAGCTCTATCCTGGATCTCGTCCTACCTCTCCCATCGTACTTTTAGTGTCTCTTCTGCTAACACCTCCTCCTCCTCTATTGATCTCTCTGTGGGGGTACCCCAGGGCTCTGTCCTGGGACCTTCTCTTTTCTCTGTACACACTCTCTCTAGGTGACCTAATAACATCTTTTGGGTTTAATTATCACCTCTATGCCGACGACACACAAATATACTTTTCAACACCTGACCTTACACCTGCTGTACAAACCAAAGTTTCTGAATGTCACTCTGCTATATCATCCTGGATGGCCCTCCGACGCCTTAAACTCAACATGGCTAAAACAGAGCCCCTCATACTTCCTCCCAAACCTGGCCCTACTACCTCCTTCCACATTACTGTTGGAACTACAATCATTCACCCAGTAGCCCAAGCATGCTGCCTAGGGGTCACGTTCGACTCCTCTCTCACATTCGCCCCTCACATTCAGAACGTTATCTAAAACCTGTTGCTTTTTCCTCCGCAATATCACAAAGATACGCCCTTTCCTCTGTTGTTCGACTGCTAACACTCTGACTCGGGCCCTCATTCTCTCCCGTCTTGATTACTGTAACCTGCTGTCCGGCCTTCCTGCCTCTCACCTGTCTCCCCTACAATCTATCCTAAATGCTGCTACCAGAATCACTCTACTCTTTCCTAGATCTGTCTCAGCATCTCCCCTCATGAAATCCCTCTCCTGGCTTCCAATCAAATCCCGCATCTCACACTCCATTCTTCTCCTGACTTTTAAAGCTTTACATTCTTCTGCCCCTCCTTACATCTCATCCCTAATTTCTCGGTATGCACCATCCAGACTCTTGCGTTCTTCTCAAGGATGTCTTCTTTCTACCCCCTTTGTATCTAAAGCCCTCTCCCGCCTTAAACCTTTTTCACTGACTGCCCCACACCTCTGGAATGCCCTTCCCCTCAGTACCCGACTAGCACCCTCTCTATCCACCTTTAAGACCCAACTTAAGACACACTTGCTTAAAGAAGCATATGAATAGCACTGTGGATATTCTAAACACGATACATAAAGCTTGGCCCCCTGCAGACGCACTTACCAGAACTCCCTCCTGTCTCTGTACGTTCTCCCTGCCTACCAATTAGACTGTAAGCTCCTCGGGGCAGGGACTCCTCTTCCGAAATGTTACTTTTATGTCTAAAGCACTTATTCCCATGATCTGTTATTTATATTATCTGTTATTTATTTGATTACCACATGTATTACTACTGTGAAGCGCTATGTACACTAATGGCGCTATATAAATAAAGACATACAATACAATACAATTACTCGGATGAGACCCCTTAAACATGTCTCTGCAATTGGTTCCCTCTGCTCCTAGGAGGAATTGCCACTTTAAGCACGCCGGTTGCATGAATTGTAATGCAAGTGACATGTTTTGAGTATTGGTTTTGAAGGGAGAAGGGACACATGGCTGAAACTATTGATCACAACATACACTGACAGGCAAGCTTAACCAACATTATTTGGTTTTCTGAGGCTTGCGGCTGAGATTTCAGTAAAACAATAGATGGTGTGACGGCAAACGGTCCGTGTCTTCCTTGCTAAATAATGTACCTTTTTTATTTGTAATTTTTTTATTTTTTTTATCCTCAGAATGACATGGATTTCCCCTCAGGCATGGCAAGCCTCTGGACAGCCCCTCTGGTTATGAGTAACACTGACCATGTGCGTATCCAACGTCTTTGTATAACATCTACCTTCAGCATGCGTAAAATGTGAATCTGGAAATCGGTTAAGCCACCGGTGCTGTATCCGGTTGTTTGCCCTTGAGGACTTGAGTTGGCCACTCCTGGCCACAGGTTGTTGTATTGTCTCTCTTGTATTGCAGTGCCATGAGGTGAAGTCTCCCCGTGCACTAATCTCTGCGGGCAGGCCTGCACTCAAAAAAAGGTTAGAGGTGACACAAGACGAGATGCCCGAGAAAAGCAAAAGGAGGCGAAGCATGTTTGAAATGACCAATGAAGAGCAGCCTGAAAAGGTGCAGGTGTGTGTCCTTGCGTTCGTGTGTACTGTATAATTGGCTGTTTTGGCGCCACTGTTTTTATTGGACAATCACGATCTATATAGATGCAGTGGACATTACCCCTGTCAATGCACAAAATAACACGTTGAATAGGATGTTATCCCCGTAACCATTGTTTCCAATGACACGGTTGCATAATGCGCCTGCATTGTTAATGGGTGCAATCATGTCTGGTCTGTGTGTACAGCATCTCCTGCTTACAGGGTAAAGATGTAAAAAGATTGGCGCCAATTCTTGCGTTCTCTTACAGAATAGTAGTCTCGTGCGATCCAAGTCCTTTTCCAATGAAGAGATTGAAAGTATATTGGACAATGACCAGCGAGATGTTATAGGAGACTTTTCTAGGGTAATGCCTTTTTGTTTCATCTTTCCCATTGCACGGACTTTGTTTGCCGTTTCTCTGCTATTTCACTAGAGCGGTGAGTCTTCTGCGGGATTTGCTAGTTGTCTTAACATTGCTGCTGGAGATGCTATTCAAGTTATATCACAAGTAGGACATTAAATGTTACAAGATGCTAAATCCCTTGTTTTATGGTCTAAAGACCACTGAATATTGTGTGTATATATAAGCAATGTAATCCTATCTGAGTGACGCTGACGCCATGTAACTCCTTTAGGTGTATCTTTTTCCTACGGTGGATGGGAGGCACCAGGACTTGAAATATATCACTCCCGAAATGGTGAGCTTGCCACTTCCACAACGTTTCTAACATGGCCTGCTCGTTTAATTCTCAGACTTGTACTGACCGATGTTAAACACCCCCCCCCCCCCCCCTTCCAGATGGTCCTGATTCTAAGCGGCCGGTTTGACCACTTCATTGAGCGATGTGTGATCATTGATTGCCGATATCCGTACGAGTACGATGGCGGACACATAAAGGTTGGTTTCCTCCTAGCATACTTTCCTGTTGGTATTACTGCATCCGGGGCTGTACAGACCAGTGTGAGCTTTGCCCATTTAGCTCTAAATTGGCTACTGGTAATCCACAATATCTGGGCATTACAGGCCTGCTAAGTCTTGTATAGGGCTGACATGTGGGTAACTGATTTTTAGGCGGCTTTGATTGAAGCACGCGATTAATTACTGTGGAAAACAATCTTCACGTGTAGCAGATGTTCGCGGGTTTGTACTGTGCCTGTGCTCTGTCACCTCCTTAAAGAGATGTTTTGAAGCGGTGGTCCTTTAAGTGAACCAATAGCACATTAAACAGGTTAAATGTAGGTGGTTACTTACAAGTATTTGTGTGTTGGTGTAACCACCAAAGTGGTTGACTTAAAAACAGATGCGGTGTGACTTGCTGGTCACGGCAAATAGTGGTTTCCTTGGTTTATTTGCTGTGTAATCGCTAAACACGTAATGAGACTAAATCGCTCCAAGTCTTCACTTGCTGATCTTGTCGGCTATAACATCTCTATTTATGCAGCGAAGACCATACAGTGGAAGATGGAATAAAATGTTACATCACACTTCTTACACCCCAACCTTGTTCTGTTTTTATCACTAAAATAGTGGATTTGTGAGAGTGGGCTCATTCTAAAGGTCTAGATAAACCATTTGGGGTAAGAAAGCATCCAATGTTTCCTCTGCAAAATATCTGCACGTGCCCAATCTTCAATCACGTGAGTTCAAAGGATCTATTTACTTTAAAGACGCCAGAAATCTGTACTAAACTCCAATCCAAATGGTGTCCAGTGAGCAAACCCACAGGGAGAGTTGATTACTTGTTCAGACTTGTCTGCATTGGCATTAGTCCTGTCCTTAATGACTTGTATGGCGCCAACATTCTGTAGCGCAGTGCAGCGCAGATGTATTGACAATAACAAACATAATATAGTACGTAGTTTAAAACGGAGGGTGTTGTAGTGAGGTTGGGGCGTGAGCGCTTCAGGGCGAGTGATAGGCCCGGAAACTTTGCAGTTGGAAATGTTAGGGAGCAGTATCGTGTTAACGTATCGCCCTGCTCGACTAATGACACAATGCGTTGTCACTGGTCCCTGTGACACTGGAAGGAAGGGAATTGTCACAGGCTCAATTCTAATGTCATTGTGGTGATACATTTGCATGCAAGCTTGTTTTATTTACTTTCTGTATATCTTTTATACACCTATCTGACAAGGAAGACTCATGGTTGTGCCAATCTGGTGTGCAGTGTAACCATACAAATGTAAGTGAGCTGACGGCTGTTACCGCTATTCTGCAGGGCGCCATTAATCTTCACATGGAACAGGAGGTAGAGGCCCATCTGCTAAAGGACCCCATCCTGCCATCTGATGGAAAGCGCGTGATCGTGATGTTTCACTGCGAGTTCTCTTCAGAGCGAGGGCCCCGAATGTAAGTACCATATCTGGCTGGGTTTGTAACCTGGCTACACCCCATGCAAAGCTGTGCTCAACGTTTTCATGTGAAGTAACTGTGTAATAAGCCTTAATCTCCGTCAGATGGCTTTCCTGTGATGTCATTAAAGTGCCTGTGCCCTGCATCTTTCCCAGTCACTTCCTGTGATGTCATTAAAGGCTGTGCCTGTAAATGGGACCGTTTGGTAACGGGAGCCTTTGCTGTGATAAAGTTGTCACAAGTTGCTGCCGTATTGGAGGCTTCTGGAATATGCTCTGTTACAGGAGTCATTGTGGCGACAGGGAGACACTGGGATGCCCCTTTTCTTGCTGACCGGTTACAGCAAGTACCACTGTCCAATAGGTGGGAGCGGGCCTAGAAGGGGCTTAATACCCCAAAGTTTAAATTGCCCCCCTGCTCGTTCAACCCCTTGCTCACTTTCATTTATTTTTGCTCCCCATATTGTCTGGTGCTGTCTCCGTCTTGTAGTAATTCCTGTACTCCTTATTTTTTCTAAATCCCGTGGTTGCGGTGTTCCCTGCACGTGGTTGCAGCGTTTGGTTATTTGCAGCAGTCTGTAGATCTCCTCTAGCTAGAGTGGCTTTCTCAGGTGTGGTTGTGTTTGGACATTAATTGTCAGGAATGCAATGTGTGATTGCAGATTTTGTAGGTGTCATTTATTTATTTTCCACCCCATTCTTGTGTGGTGTTCATTATTTTGCTTTTGGCGGTTTTGTGTACTAGTCTCTTGGTAGGGAGTCATAGATGCCCCTTTAAAAAAAAAAGTTAACTTGTGGTATGCTGAGGACCACTGGAATTTTTGTAAGACTATATTTTAGGAACGAGGGATTCCTCATGTCCACGTGATCCCTGGGCTATTAATTTGCCATAGATATTGTGTATGTATCTACAGTGTTTACATTTGTATTTGTTTTGCTGCTTGCTCTAGTCTCGTCTTTGTACACTGTAGGTGCAGATTTGTACGGGAGAAAGATAGAGATATGAATTTATACCCAAGTTTGTACTACCCAGAGCTGTACATGTTACAGGGCGGATATAAAGACTTCTTCAAGAAATCTCAGGTGAGAATATTTGATTTAAAGAGCAATAATTTGGTACTAGCCAAGTTTTACCCTTAAAGGGTTTCAGCAAATGACAGCCTTGTCATTGCCTCTGCCTCTGGGTTTTTTTTGTTTGTTTGTTTTTTCCTGGTATGTTTTGCAGTACATATGGTGATCATACACAACTTGCTGAACTTTTGCCGTTGGAGCACTCCATGAATACTGAAATCTGTTTAACTGGCCTCCGCTGTTTATGTATTGGGGCAGCAGTGGGGATGTTGCATGACTTTAAGCTAATGTTACCACTGTTTAATGAGGAATATACTAGCCGTGGGGGTTTCCTCCTGACATAGATGAATGAACTGCATAAACTTGAAGACGTGTACCTTGGTATTCCCTATTCTGCTTGAGGAAAGCTCTGGTCATCCTTATTAGTATGATTTGTTTCTGGCCTTACAGAAGTTGTGGGATTGTCTGGATGTCGGCTTATACTCTTCCGTCCTTCCTACAGGCATTTTGCGAACCACAGGGCTACCGTCCCATGCAACACAAAGACTTTAAGGAAGACCTGAGGAGATTCCGCATGAAGAGCAGGACGTGGGCTGGAGAGAAAAGCAAAAGGGAACTGTACAGTCGCCTCAAAAAGCTCTGAGATCTGATGCCCTCTGCAGACTGCCTGCTTTACACTCAGGCCCCTGTCTGACTGGCATTCCTTTGTGTTTTTACTGAGCAGGACACAGTAACGAAGGTGTTTCATGAGAAAACTATAAGCCATTGGTTCTTGTGAGCTACTCCACTTCTGTTCTGGCTTTGCACATGGACCTTTAACGGTACCTGCAGTACCACAATGAACTTTTTACAGATCAACACCCTTTGCATAGCTGGGAAGGATACCTACTCTTCCCGTCCTATTTTGACCCTTTTGCTACTGAAAGTGTGGCAGTGGTGCATGTATACATGTGCACGGCGGTGCCTGGTGATCCTTCAGTAGCAATCTGGGTTAACGATTTGAGGTTTAAAAAAAAAAAGCCACTTTTTGCTTGTTCTTCACATACGGATTCTATTAAAGGGCAGCAGATGTGGGTATCTTTCCTGATCAACATGAACGTAACTCTGATCGTCATGACCAAGTTAAATCTCTGGGGAAAGGGATCAAATGAATCCTGAGTAACGATCCCTCTTAATTTATAGGCCCAAAGCCTCCATTGTCCCCCCCTTCCGCTGTAGACGCTAGTTAACTGGTGTGGTGCAGTTAAACTAACCAAACTGCCATTTCACGCGCTGTGACCGGCGTCATGCGGTCGTTAGCAGAAACTTTATAAAAGCACTTGAATTGCTTGTCAGTGATGTGATCTCTTGCATGGATCTGTTCTCATCCTTGTGAGATTTTACTTTTATACTATGAGCCCTGTATGATTTCCATCTTTAAGCTCGTACTTTTTATTTTTATTTTTACCATACTCTTCTTTTTTTCTTTTTTTTTGTTTGTTTTTGTTTTTTAGATTATTGCCAACCCATAGTGAGAAGATGTTGTCCCAGCAAATAACTTTCAGTAACTTGGTAAATGAGGGCATTGGAAACCCAAGCTCATGAATATGTAACGGGTTTTAACACCATTATTTTTTTTATTTTTTTTAAGCAGGTTTTTATTTTCTCTGTTTTTGAGAAAGTTCTTTTTGAATCAAAGATTCGCTTTAGGGGAAGTGTTGATCACGTTTTTACTCCAGCGATTACTGCTGTAGTACAGGGATGTTTTCTCTGTTGCTAGACCTGGATTAGAATGGATTAATAGCCCCATGTTTTACTTCATGGGTTTTAATCAGTGTTTGGTTGGGTGTATATAAAATGGGGAGCTTGTAATGTGATTATAACATAGGGAGTGCAACTTCACTGATGTATGGGGCACCGAAGCTGATTTTTAAGCCCACTGCAGCGGTGAGCACCGTAATATCGAAAATGACGACATTGAGCTGTCGCCTCCCTGTACAATGAAGGTATGTACAGATCAAACTGATCTGTCACTTACGTTGCTGTTATAACCTGTCAAATGCCAATACAAGGCCCTACTACGCCATTTAGTGAATGAGGTCCTTATTTGAATTCAGCAGGCAGAAAGCGCTAATATAGCAGCGGCATTTGACTAGGAACGTGGTCTTAACGGTTTATTTGCCGGGCAGCGGTCTGTATTTATACGTAGACTACAACGCATGTACTGTATGAGGCTCTAGCTTCCTACCTGCCAAGATGTAATGGTCTAATATGGTTGGTGACTAGTGTCTGCCAACTATTGTTGGTGACTATACTTCATGTGACTGGTGCCCCACAGCATTAATTCTGGGGAGCCCGTTCCTGTAAGCGGCAGATCACCCTGAAACTCTTTGCCATGTGGTTTGCTCACCGTATGGCTGGCACATGCCTAGGTGTCAAAGTGCAGAATTGGGAAGCTTGTCATATTGAACACTTCCTGGCTCTGCTGTCGGTGTCACCTGTGACTGAGGAAAGGGCAATTAATTTATACCATTCTGCTCTGTATATGCATTCTACTCCATGCTACGTTCTGAGTAGTCCAACTACTATGACACAAGTGACATTTTTACATGCCACATGTTTAATCAATGAATATACATGACTGTTCATACTGTACCTTTGCCTTCAGATTATGTTGACAATAGTCATGTGACTTTTCGTTAGAAGGTTTACAATGTCCTGTAGGGTTGTGCATTTTGTAATGCTTTCCACCTGCTACAGGAAAATAAACTACCTATAAACCTGGAACTGCCTTATCTGTGATGCCTGTGGCACTGTTGGTTACAGCCAGTCTGAATGCCGACACGTACCATTTTTATCTAACATGGTTTTCTGGTTCATTTAGGCGTGTGCCTGCAAACTCTCTGAGATCGGGTGCATTATTCTCTATTTGGTACAATTTTCAAATGACCTTAAAATTGCAGGGAACCCCTTTTGGCGGTGCCGGTGAACCTACAGCTTGGACCTCCCCTCAACAAATCGTGTTGGACAGTCTGAGATCTGGCATCTTTTGTGCACCAGAAACTCTTTAAAGCGCCACAGAATATATTTTGGGTTCTTGATGCAAGAAATCAACCACTCTCATTATCCAACACCATATCTGGCAATTTCTGACTCAATTTCTGTCACGTTCTGCATCTCCCTGTCTAGTTTCTATTTTAGGTGAATTTTATTTTTTTATAATCTGCTTATTTACTTGCATCAGTCTCCCTCCTCATCTCCCTCCCCCCCCCCCCCTCCCCACCACCCCCAACCCCCTCATCCACCCCACACCCCCACCCTACGC
>WSYH01007702.1:0-32058 GCA_036426205.1 Ascaphus truei
ACACAGAGAAGAGACAGACACACGAGCACTACACAGGATATTATTATATATTAACACACCCATCAACCTTCTGCCACCCATTGCTCCCGGGACAAACCCACTCATCAACAACCCCCCCCCTCCTGAGTCGCGAGGTGTGTCCAGAGCCAACCCCCCTCCCATTCCCGCGCGAGCAGGGAGCAGCTCGACGTGATTGGGGATGAAGGGGGACACATCATGCGCTCCCCCCTTCCCCTCCCCCCCCCACCCCCAGGGGGCAGCGCCAACACCGTCCGCATCTAGCGTGTGGCAGGGAGGCAGCCACAAGGATCGGGGCAGAAGGGGGGAACACATCACCCGCCCTCCCCCCCCCCCCCCCCCCCCCCCCCCGGCGGCGCAAGCCCCCTCCATCTCCCGCAGGCTGACAGCCACAGGGATCGGGCAGAAGCGGGCACATCACCGCACCGCACATCAACACACACACACACTCACTCACTCCGCTGGCGCCAGACAATAAGTACCCCGTTCACATTTCCCTGCTCGTCCTTTCATTGGATGCTGAGGCGTCACGTGAGCGGAGTCAGCGCGTGAATTTAAAATTTCACTGTCAGCTCTGTTCAAGCGCGCCTCAGCAAGCAACGGAAAGCATGCGCGAGCCCCTACTAAAGCCGCTTTAATTGCGGCTGTAGGGGCTCAGTGGCAAGCATCAGCCAGCGAGAGCACGCTTAAGCAAGCAAGCACTAACCATGGCCTGGGCCTAACACGCGCTAACACACGTGATGCGCAAGGACTGAAGGACCTTGTCGTCCCCACTCACGGAGGTGCCTGGGAGAGCAGAAGGAGCTGCGCTTCAACACCGCCAACGCCGACTGCAGTTCTCTGTCCCTTATTTTATTATTGCTGTTTGTTCACGGACTTAAGTGTTTTTTAAGCTTTTTCTGTGTCCAGTACAATGTCATCCTATTCATCGGGATTTGCGCTCTGCTTTCTTGTTATCTCTAGTATTTATTGTGGACGCTTGGGTTGTATCCAGTTAGAAGAGAGCTGCATCCTCCCGATTGGACTGTGTCCTTTTTTCTTTTGGACTTGAGATATGCATATCTTTGTTTATGTGTGATATTATTTGGAATCTGTATACACATTTGGTACATTTAAATCTACTGTAGGATTATGTCCTGCTTAGGACTCACACTGGTTTGAGCGCATCGGGATGAGGCTATTTCCCCCCTGTTTTTTTGTGATTAAGTATTTGTCCTCTTCTTCCAACTGTAGCTTTGGATCACACATTTATTCACAGTGTTTTATCGTTGAGTCAGCGTACTCCTAGTTGACAACCTCTGTCTCCAAATAAGTAAACTACTGGAAGACATTTAAAGGAAAGTAAATGTATGTATGTAAATTGTTAATTATATATATAAAAAAAAATATATATATATATATATTATATCCAATATTATTGTAATTATATTATTCTAATTATATATATATTGAATCAGTATTGCTGACCTGAAGAAGAGAGGAGAACTCTCGAAAGCTTGTCCTATGACATAAATTGTTAGTCCAATAAAAAAGGTATCACCTAATACTGAAGAACTCATTTATTCTGCACTATCGCAACTGGACTAATACGGCTAGTTTGTGCGTTTTCTAAGAAGATATATATGATAAGATATTTAGATAATATATATATATATATATATCCAGGAATATCTATCTATGATAGATATTATATAAATTTATGGGTACAAAATGGGTCAGGGAGAGGTGCAATCCTACCCTGTCCTTATAAGAGACAGTAAAGATAAGGGGCAGGGACAGGGGACTCTAGCTGTACAAGCACTTAGTGATCAAACAGTGACATCACACAGTGACATCACACAAAAGGGAGCAGCCAGAGGAAATCAAACCCCTCCCAAGTCTCACTTTAACAAATACATTAAATATACTTATAGGTGTCAGATTTGGGTAAACAAAAATCAGGATAAGTACCTTGATGAGACCCCTTAAACATGTAAATGGAGTTGGTTTACTTTGGTTTTAGGAGGGATTGCCCCTTTAAGGGAAAAAACAAGCACAGTTAAGGAAATTCCCTTGTTGAAAATGAAGCACTTAAACTTGAAAACTAAGTCAAACAAGAACATGATAGAAAACTACATTTATTGTGCTAATATACAATTTGTCTTCTGGGCAAGTTATTAAAGGTCATTTGTTCTTCATGGCAAGTGTTGAAAATAGTTAATGTTGAGGGTTTAACTTAAAGGAACAATGTCAAACCCCCGAGGCTTAAAATGACCTTTTTTGTACTAACTTAGAAATCTAAATCTCTTCGAGCAGATAGTTCTGCTGTTTGCATAGTTATTATTTAACTACGGCTCCTTTGCCTAAATAAAATATTTGAGGAAATAAACCTTATGTATCACTGTACCCAGCTGGAAGTGTGGCCCAAAGTCACTAACTAGATACGTAATTGGTAGAGAATGCAAGTTATATTTTACCCAGGTTTATATACTGCACATACCTAAACAAGACTTCCATACAGTATATAGGGATGCCACATTTAAGTTTTCATAATACGGGACAGTAAATCCAGTGTGACGTCATACTGAGTGATGAAGGATTTGCAAATGCTTCGGGCTGATGATATCTCCCGTCTGATCACTATATTTTAGTTTTTTTATTGTTATTTTATGTCTGCTCTTAGCCGTGGGGGGAAGACGCGCACTGACATAACAAGTAGCAGTGGGAGAACAGGTAACGCCTATAGGGGTGGGTGTCATGGTGTTATGAGATGACCAGGCAGTGTCCTAACTTTATTATTTGAATAATTTACAAAGGCAACATCTATGGAAAAGGTAGAAACCTACAACGTGATACCCCCTGTATGTGGGTGTGAGCTCACACACCGTGACTCTGCCTCCGGCAGGTTCCTCTCCAACGTGACTGTGATTTACATGGGAGCAGCCAATAACAACAGCTGTGGAAGAGGAGGGACGATGGGGGAGAGGAGCCTTTACAAAGGGAAAGGCCGCCATGTTGGATTCGATCTGCGCAGACCTGAGTGCTAACAGGTCCGGTCGAGGTCTGCAGAGAGTCCACATGTGCACGTAGCAGCTGGAGAGAGAGCTACAGTTTCAGACCTGGAGCGAAGGACCAAGTTCTGCTGGAGATGACCCTCAACAGCTATAAAAGCACTCCAAGTTTGCACCAATTTGCACCATTTCATATTCTATTTCATAAAAAATTATGAAGGGCCATTGCATCCTGGCCTCGGCCCAAGCAACTAAAAAGATTGTGATCTTTTCTGGGATTTGGTGGGTATTACAGACCGTCCGTGAACAATTACTCAGCCATAGGCGCAGTAACCAAATGCTATCCGCCACCCAAAGGATGTAGTATGGTTGTGGGAGCTACCAGCCAAGACTATTTCAAAATTAATGAGCCATTTGGAGATAGATGGACTCCTAAGGGAGAAGAGGCTTTCCAAGCCATAAAGGCCCGTCTTATAAATGTGGCAGTACTCACGTTTGCTGAGCCACAAAAACCCTATGTGCTTCATGTAGATGCCAGCGTAGAGGGGTTAGGAGCAGTACTGTATCAGGAGCACCCTGAGGCTCTGAGACCCGTGGCATTCGTGAGCCGGTGGGTTAGTGCCATCGGAGAGGAACTACCCGGTGCACAAACTAGAATTCTTGGCATTGAAATGGGTAGTAGTGGACAAGCTGCACGACTATCTGTGTGGAGCCACTTTTGTGGTGCACACAGACAACAACCCCCTTAATAACATTGGATCGTCAGCGAAGACGGATGCCACTGGTCACAGGTGCTAAGTGGCCTTGGCTACCTACAATTTCAGCCTGAAGTACAGACCAGGGAAAGAAAATATATATGCTAACACCCTGTCCTGTTGTTTGTTTGTTTCTTCCCCCCTGTTTCCAGTGACTGTCTTTCTCTGCACCCTCTGTCTCCTGTGACTCTCTGGCGGTCTCGTCCCCCCGTTTCCTGTTACTGTCTGTCTCTGCACCCTCTGTCTCCTGTGACTCTGACGGTCTCTTCCCCCCGTTTGTTACTGTCTGTCTCTGCACCCTCTGTCTCCTGTGACTCTGACGGTCTCTTTCCCCCGTTTCCTGTTACTGTCTGTCTCTGCACCCTCTGTCTCCTGTGACTCTCTGCACCCTCTGTCTCCTGTGACTCTGACGGTCTCGTCCCCACGTTTCCTGTGACTGTCTGTCTCTGCACCCTCTGTCTCCTGTGACTCTCTGGCGGTCTCGTCCCCCCGTGCTGTGACTGTCTGTCTCTGCACCCTCTGTCTCCTGTGACTCTTGGGGTCTCGTCCCCCCGTTCCTGTTACTGTTGTCTCTGCACCCTCTGTCTCCTGTGACTCTCTGGCGGTCTCGTCCCCCCGTTTCTGTACTGTCTGTCTCTGCACCCTCTGTCTCCTGTGACTCGCGTTCCCATCTGTTTCTGGACTCGGGTGGACTGACTGTCCTGTTGTAGGCAGGGCCTTTTAACCATTTAGCAAAATAGCGGCCGTCTGGGGTGGCAGAATTTGGGGAGTGTCTCCAGAGAAGGGGAGAGAGCGGGCAGTTGCTAGGGGGCTGGGGCAGTTTCCTCTATCCTGATTGGCTGCGGGTAATGTAGCCAATGAGGAGGAGTGTAAGAGGTGTATGAGATCCAAGGGGCGGGGACAAGCAGAGCAGAATACAGCATGGACCAGAGAGAGGGAGGCTTGGGGGGTGCGTGTGGATTGGTCGGGGGGGTGGGTAGTCTGTGGAGAGATGGTGTGGTGTGGTGGGGAATGGGGGGAGACAATGAAAGGGGGAGAGAGGTGAGGGGGAGAGAGGGTGGAGGAAGAGAGGGGAGAGAGAGAAGCAAGAGGTGAGGGGAGAGAGAGTAAGGAGGAGGGAGAGGGAGAGAGGGGGAGGAGGAGAGATGAGTAGAGTGTAGAGAGTGAGACGAGAAGGGGAGAGAGAGAGCAAGGGAGGGGGGAGATGAAAAGGAAGGGGAGAGGGGAGAGAGAAGGCAAGGAGGGGGAGAGACCAGAGGGGAGGGGGAGAGTGTGTATGAATGTTAGAAAAATCTAATAGGTATAACATTTCCATTATTTAGTTAGATGAGGGCTGGAGGTTCCCCTGCTCCGGCCCTGGTTGTTGGGGTGCACAAAGTTAAATTCATAACAAAAAGCATGCCGAATTTCAACAGGCAACCCCGGTTTTTAAGTACACTCACTTTAAGTACACTCGCGAGTAAGTACATCTCGCTCAATAGGCAAACGGCAGCTCAGCATGCGCCAGTCAGCACGTCCTGAACAGCAATACCGGCTCCCTACCTGTACCGAAGCTGTGCGCAAGCAGGGGAGCTATAGACCTGTTACAAATGCCTTATTTACATCAGTTCTGCACGTATATGACGATTGCAGTACAGTACATGCATCGATAAGTGGGGGAAAAGGTTAGTGCTTCATTAAGTACATTTTCGATTTACATACATTTGTAAACCCCGGTCCCATTGCGTACGTAATGGGGGTATGCCTGTATAAACTCTGCATGAATGTTAGACACGGCTGCACATGCTGAATATTCAGAAATAACTCTCGGAACCTTCTCTTAAAAATTCAGTCAGGTTCACACATTTCGTGAGGCCTGGTCTTTCGGGTGGGTGGCAACGACGGGAGTGGAAAGAAAAGATGTCATGTCAAGTAGATAAGAACATCTTTCCTCATCAGGGTTACTGGCTCATATTTTCTGTAACACAGAAAGGTGTCCCGAGGGGGAAAAGGAGCGGACTAGAAGCAGAGGTCAATTTACAATGTAAGGAAGTGTAGCCTAGCAAGTGACAGGGGAAGTGGAACGCTGTGTACTCAGGGACTGTGTAGTGCGTTGTAATGAAGATCCTAACAGAGCACTGGGAACACGGGCTTTTTGGTTTCTCAGAAAAAAGAGCAACACGTCCCTTGACATAGAGGTGTGAAATGTCGGGGCAAGAAGAATGGCAAGGAGAACGGAGGGAGAAATAGCAAACGGTTCCGTACTAGGGTCCCATTTTGGAGAATACATTTTTTTTAATATAGATTACAAATACAAATCGTTGCACTATGGCATGCAAGTGCTGGTCATTAATTGCGATTTTATACAATATATTCACAACATTGGAATTATTAGATATTTTCTGGAAAAATTCACAAAATGGGCCATTGGGTTGCACTGTCACTTTTTCTTTTTTTTGTAATATTAGTACGTACCATCAAGCAGGGCAGCGAACAGCAAAGAGAGGCCAGTACTCAGAGGTAAGTGTAAAAGAATGTACTGTAAACAGACACAAAAATCCGACGTTTCGATCCACAGAGGGATCTTCTTCCTGGGGTACAACTGTATATCCAGCTGGGGGAAAAAAGGGGTGAATGGGGTGGCGCTGGCCTGGATGAAGTGTGAGCAGAGCCTGCCAAGACACGGACCGGGGGAAAACCCTGCACACAAACAGCTGAGCCCCATGCCAAGTGGGCAGGTAAAGTGTGGTGGCCCATGCCCCACCAGAACCGAGGAAAGGCGATGCAGCAGGAAAGAGGCGGACGGCAGCGGTGCAAAAGGAGAGGGAGCACGAAGAGAATAGGGAGCTTGGGGGCAGATGGTGAGGAACAGCTGGCAGGAGGGACTTCACCTTTATTGGTAGTCTGCTGCCTCCTCCCATGTAGTGCAAGTAGTTCCATCCATAATATAAGTTGTGTGTGATAATTGGTGTTATCAGTTCTCTACTCATGTGGATGTTTTTTAATAAATGGCCTGCAAACTGCAGGAATGTAAGAGGGGAATCAGAGGGGCTCATTTATTAAAGTCTCTTGACCGAAAAAACTGGGCTAAAGCTGGTGTGAAAATACAGCATCAGATCATATCAAAGCAGACAACTAATGGCTCTCAATGGGAAAGCAACCTGCCCAGCCTGCTACAGGGCGTAGATAGATTGCCATGACCAAGTGGTCGTGTGGCCCCCCAGTCACCTGATTAGCCGCTGTGGTGGCGTGGGAGGGGGAGGGGGGGTATTGGTATTTAGGTCAGCAGCCGGGAGCGAGTGCATTACTTGCTCCTGGTGCAGACGTCTGTGGGGGCTGTGAGGTAGGTGATACCAGTCTATGCGTTTCGCCAATGAATAGGCTCATCAGAGTACATGGTAATAGTAGGAGTATTATATTTCCTGATGATTCTGTCCATTAGCGAAACGGTAGAGTTAGAGTGGGAGTCATCAGAGTTACCCGACCTCTGCAGCACACAGACGCGTTTGTACAGCCCTGAACCTAAACGGAAGTGAACGTTTTGGGGGGAGGAAACCGGGAGGTGACGCGACGGAGCCAACGGAGACCAGCAAGGAGGTCGGTTCCCCCAGACCATCGGCGCCACCGAGGGAACGGGGGGCAGTGGGGCAGTGAGGAGACAAACCACTATGATGTCATTATTTTTGGAACATACTTTTCAATTCTCGTACACATTGTAAGTACGGGCTCTATTCTTTTTAACATAAATCTTTGCAAATTGATTGCGCTCTGATAACTCATCTTTGATACTGAGGTGAGGAAACCTTCTGAAATCTAGTTGGCCACGTTGGGAGTTGCGATTTTAAAAACCACGGCACTGTGAGTAGGCCAAGAGCCAAGGCTCTCAACACTATCAATGTCAATTGTACATGATATCACAAATACATATGGGGGGAAGGGGGGCGCAACTCCCATCATCAAGGGCCACCAAAGGTCAAGATTTCAGGAGTATCCCTTGCTTCCCACAGGTGGCCACCTGTGGCGACGCAAGTAGACTAATTAAGCACACCTATGCTGAAGCAGACTGAGCCCCTATGCTGAAGCAGGGATATTACCTGGAAACAATGGACCCTAACAAGCTCCTATTGAACCCCCAAAATGACCAACAACATATATATAAGCATATGAGTGTAACAGAGGAGTGCTACTGAGCATGCAATATATATTTATAAAACCAGAGACAGAAATAAAACACAGACAAAGCTCAGTTTTTAGCACATCCAGTGAGACTCATACACGGACAGTGCCTAAAATATATGTATAAATATCATAAGTAAAATGGTATCTTAGTTTGAAATTTTTGGCCAAAATTGTTGTAAGCCCCTGAGCCAACGCCAAGCAGCACCACATATCAGGGTCCTAACGCTAATATAAAATTCTTAATAACACTGTGTAATAACAGGAAGAATGATTTATAGAATCGTCAATATTAGTTGCAAAGTTCTGAGTCTGCCTGAAGCTTTTATTAACCTGTAATTACCGGAAAAGCACTCGTATTAGAGATGTCACAGCCAAACTGCAAGTCAGCAAGTTCCCCTGATGAAGATGCTATGGAGTGAGCCCATAAACCATTAAATGTGGGAGGGGGTGAGCTTAAATTAGGAAGAGGTTGCCACCCTCCAATCAGCCAGTACTAGCGGACAAGAATTGTAAAACATACTGGCACACCTAAAAGCTCCTATGAACCCCAAAATGACCACAACATATATATATATGAAGCATATGATGTGTCACAGAGGAGTGCGACTGAGCATTGCAATATAGATTTATAAACCAGAGACAGAACATAAAACACAGACAAGCTCGTTTTAAGCACATCCAGTGAGATCATACCTGGTATGTGCCTAAATATATATGTATAAATATCTAATAAGTAAAATGGTTTTAGTTTGACATTTTTGGCCAAAATTGTTTGTAAGCCCCTGAGCCAACGCCAAGGCAGACCACATATCAGGGTCCCTCTAACGCAATATAAATTCTTAATAACTGTGTAATAACAGGAAGAATGATTTATAGTAAATCTGTCATTTAGTTGCAAATCTGAGTCTGACTGAAGCTTTTAATTACAACTGTACATTACCAGAAAAGCACTCTTATAGAGATGTGCGTCACGAGCCAACTGCAAGGAGACAAGTCCCTGAGTGGAAGTTGCTCTGAGTGGCCCATAACCATAAATTGGGAGGGGGGTGAGCTAATAGGAAGGGGTTGCCACCCCCAATCAGCCAGACAGCTGGACAAGAATTGTAAAACCGACTGCGACACGAACAAGCTCCTATTGAACCCCCCAAAATTGACACACAATTTAATAAGATTATGCGGTCCACAGAGGAGGTACTGAGCATGGCAAATTATATATTAGAACCGAGACAGAAATAAAAACACCGACAAAGTCAGTTTTTGAAATCAGTGAGACTCAACACGTATGTGCCTAAATTATAGGTTAAATATCTAATAAGTAAACTGGTATTGTAGGTTTGAATTCTTGGCCAAAATTGTTGTAAGCCCCTGAGCCAACGCCAAGGGGCCAGACCACATATCAGGGGGCCCCTAACGTTAAATAAATTCGTAATAACCTGTGTAATAACAGGAAAGATGATTTTATAGTAAATCGTCAAATTAGTGGCAAAAGTTAGTGGTCTGCCTTGGAGTGGGCTCAGGGGCTTTAAACAATTTGCCAAAATGTCAAACTAAAAGACCAGTTTACTTATTAGATAGGTATACTAATATTTGGAACTGTAACGTGGTCTCCCTGCCGATCGACCAACTCCTTCACCCTAACTGCTAGGACGAATCTTGTACTCACTGGTGTTATTGGGCAGAAAATTTCAACAAGCACGACCCGCAATAGACGACCTTCTTTTTCTGCCGCTCCCGTCCACGGCGCTTGCGAGAGGGACCTTAGTTCGGTGGAGGGGTATCTGGGTTAGAAGGTATCTTACCTGTGCGCTTCTGTGGTTGCGTTTTTATCGGGTTTTCCACCATACCAATTATTATATGGCAACCTACTTGGGCCTTGAGGCAGGAGTTGGCCACCGCTACTTTACATCACGCAATAAGAGTCAGGGCTGCGCTGGTAGTGCCGGCGACGCGAGTCGATTCCAAACAATGTATTGAGCATGCGTGCGCTATAGTGGACGCGACGGGCCGTACCAAATCCTTGTTGTAGCGCTAGAATTTGATTGCAGAGCGGTTCTCCCAATGTGGATGCATAAAGCCACTCACATAGCCCCTCTGCCTTCCCCCTTGCTCTTTGTCTCCGCCCCTCTGCCTTCCCCTTGCTCTGGTCTCGCCACTCTGACCTTTCCCTCTGCCTCCTGCTGTCTGCGCCTGCCTCCCTCTCTGTCCGCCCTCTGCTCCCCCTTGCTCTTGTTCTACGCCCTCGTCCCGCTCTCTTGCTCGCCTGCCTTCCCCCTTTGCTCTTGTCTAGCCCTCGCCCCCCTAGGTCGCCCTTCTCCCTTGCTCTTGTCTCGCCCACTCTGCCTTCCCCTTGCTCTGGTCTCCGCCCTCTGCCCTTCCCCCTTGCTCTTGCATCGCCCCCTCTGCTTCCACCCTTGCTCTTGTTCCGCCCCTCGCCTCCCCCTTGCTCTGTCTCCGCCCCTACTGCCTTCCCCTTGCTCAGTGTCGCCCCTCTGCCTTCCCCCTGTTTTGTCTCCGCCCTCTGACTTTCCCCCGGTGCTCCGGTCCCGCCAATCTGCATCCCCTGGTCTTGTCTAGCCCCTTGCTTTCACCCTTGCTCTTGTCTCCGCCCCTCTGCCTTCCCCCCTGCTCTTGTCTCCGCCCCTCTGCCTTCCCCCTTGCTCTTGTCTCCGCCCCTCTGCCTTCCCCCTTGCTCCTGTCTCCGCCCCTCTGCCTTCCCCCTTGCTGACTTCACTCCCCTTGTAGCCAGCGATGTCTCCAAACCTGATTACAACTGTCGTGACGGCGACATCATCGGTCGCGTCGGCCGGCACTATAACCGCGGCCTTACATTCATACTGGGAAGAAACGGTACAATGTTAAACATATGCGCAGTGGGAGTTGAGGCACTTTCTGTACTTCCCCAAACACTCAATGACACTTTCTATGGGAGGATTACTTGTGTACATGTCTGTCCTTGTACACTACATAATCACTGTGTACAGTCGCGTAGTGTTAGAAGTGGCAGGGCTGGGGGTAAATCCTGTTTAAAGTATAGATGTTTTTGGTAAATTGTACAGCAGTCTTTGTTGTGGATTGATTTAAATGTTGCTTTTAAAGATCAAAGTGTATAAATACAACGTGACCATAGAGTGTAAATTATAGTTAATAAATTGCATGATTATAAGTCCAGCCAAGTGTTACAAAAGCCGGGTAGGTGGCTTTAAGTGGCTCTCCAACACATCTACTTACAGTCCGGATCTGCCCATTTCAATTAAAATGGAATGAAAAGAATATGATTAAGAGCATTTTACTCAAACCATTTTCTTTGCTAGCATTTTCCAGTAGCGCTAGCAGAAAGATCTATTGTTTTGCTAGCGTTTGCTAGTTCATGCTTCTACATGCTTGGATCTGGTTTACAGCTTTGCTTCAAGATACGTTCACATTGTTATATATATTTATATATATATATATATATATATATATATATATATATATATGAAAATACTAAACAATGTAGAGAAAGAGCTGGGAGAATGCAATAATGGCAATCCATTCTCTCCTTACATAGTGTAGATACTGTAACTGGGGTCAAAAATCAATCGTGTATGTACCATAAATTGTGCCCAGCGATTTCCTCCAGTCTTCTTTGGGCATTTTTGCCACGAGGAGAAAAAAAGGGAAAAAATATACAAATGCGCATGCATTGAAACCGTCTCATATGGCAGTTGAAGCATTAAGGATGCTAACTAATCATATATCACGGACTGCAAAATTAGGCTGCATGTTCTCCAAAGATTTATATGTAATATCTCACAATAGTAATGATATTAAATGTTATAATGGAATATATGCTATATGTTATATCACAAATATATATATATATATTATATATACAGTGTACATCTCGATGGTTTCCCTAAGCCACCTTTCTCTGTTCTCTTCTATCTCCTCCATGAGGGGTTCAGGGACATAAGGGTACTCCAACCCGTGGGAAGACTTATATCGAGCCATTATTGCCCGTTCCGCTCTACTGATCCTAGTCAGGTCAGCCCTACCTGCCCTCCCAGGTAGCACCCATGACAGGGGTTCGTCAGGATCCACAGGGTCTGACAGTGTGTCGGGACCCATGGGCTCTATCTCCCTGTGCTCAATCTTAAACCACCGATCCTGCAGCTCCCTATCTCGCTGCTCAGGGGTGAATTCTCCCTCGGCCCACCAAAAATCGACTACATCCTCCCTTCGGATAAGGAATCGCGTACGATCCATCCAGGCCACATAACCTTCAAAGAGTGGGGCCCACCAACAGTGTATGTTTTTTAAAGGGTGTTTCCGGAGCTGAACCCCATTCATTTCAGCCGCTGGGACCCCCGGCTCCCGAGATACTGTCCTCCTGAACGGGGGTGCCGGTATCTCTGCAAGGTTTAAAGCTCCCGTGTCACGCGGGCCAATAGGAAGCCGCCCCGGTTGACGTCACGGCTTCCTATTGGCCATCAGAGTGCGGGAGCTTTGAAAATCCGCCATTGCATGGACCTCAGCTAGCGAGCCGGAGAGGCTACTGGCGCCCCCGATGGAGGTAAGTATCTCAGGAAGCAGGGGGTCTCGCAACTGAGTGAGGTTCAGCTCCAGAGACCCCCTACTTCAATCCAATGTAAAAAATAAAATGGGAGGGAGAAAGACGGCCACTTGGATTGTAAACTTTAATTGTGCCACGTCTGCTTTTTCTGCTTTCTAGCATGCTACGTGGTGCCAGTGTGTCATACACACCTACTCTGTGATTGGCTTTATCCTGGGAGATTCACTAGGCCTGATTCCGCATTCATTGCTACTGATGTAACTGGCAGTTAACGCGGGCCTGAGCTGCCGTGCCCTGTATAAGAGCTTTGTGAATCCTAGCCTATATGATCGCATGCAATGGGATTATAGTCTGGCACGCCAATGCCCTTCTCTTTCACGTATCTACAGTACCACAGCTTACGGTACGTTGTTATGCTTTTAATCAATGTGTATCCTGGGAAGCTATAATAACGGGGACGTTTTTTGCACTGAAGATGACAGTTTGAGGAGTTCTGTTATTATTTATTTATTTATTTATAAAATATTTTACCAGGGAGTAATACATTGAGAGTTACCTCTCGTTTTCAAGTATGTCCTGGGCACAGAGTAAAACAAATAGTACATGGTAAAAAGTACAGTTACATAAATGAACAGGGTATACATTATATACAAGACATTGCGTGCACAGTTAAATATATATTATGAGCGTATGAAACAGTTACAGACCAATTTAAAGTGTGAGACAGCCTTAGATTTGAAAGAACTTATACTGGTGGTGGATGTGAGAGTCTCTGGTAGGTTGTTCCAGTTTTGGGGTGCACGGAAGGAGAAGGAGGAACGTCCGGATACTTTGTTGAGCCTTGGGACCATGAATAGTCTTTTGGAGTCTGATCTCAACTTCTGTAACTTCGATCTGAAGACTTCCAACACGACGGAGAGTTTGTGTGAAATGATATTGTACACATTGAGTCATGTTGAATTTTAGATTTAGATTGAAGCAGAATTGTGTATTTATTTATAACTAGTTTGTTAGTACATCTAAATGATTAGTGTAATATGATTTATAATAGCTAAACTGCAAAAAATACATTTTGTCAACAGATATATAACCTCCACGCTGAATCACATTTTTTGGTTGATACATAGAAACCTTATTCTGCACCATTAACAGCCATTTTAGGGTGTACGCCAAGTTGAACTTGGACGATTTTGACGTCACCTCTTTTTTATTTGATGCACTGTACCATTGATAACTATACCGGCGCAATCCATTTCTCTGCGCTAAAAACAAAAACATAATTTTTGCCGCTGCAGATTGAGAAGTTTTAGGTCAGCACAGAGGATCACACAAGTGTCATTTAAAATATGATTTCTGTGCACCAATTTTGTGCCAAAAAAGCCATTTCCTACACTTAGTACATAGGGCCTATCATGTTTCTGAACATTGTCTATTCTAAGATTATCTGCAGCGATGTAATAATTTTACCACCGGAATCTTGTAAAATATTATTAATGAGAGTTCATGTATGTGTATGTTTGTTTATTTATAACGCGCCATCAAATTCCAAAGGCCATTGCAATAGTTTTGTGAAGACAATAACAATAAAATGACATTAAAAAGTTAAATAAGTTAACTGGTGGTGGTGGCATATAAGTAGGGTGGCCAGGTGACTTCTCCAAAAATACTGGACACAACGGTGAAAGACGCGACGCGCTGGAAAAGTCAGTGGGGAGGTGTGTTATTTATAAATGATCAGTCTGTTATGTCATTTTTTTTCTAAATTTCACACCAAGTTTGCACCAGTGTGCACCATTTCATATCTATTTCATCTATTTCGTAAAAAAATTCGGAGGAGGGGTTTGTTGATAGAGCGCCCTCCCAGCATTTATTACGAAATAGAATATGAAATGTTGCAAATTGGTGCAAAATACACCCCGCCAATAGAAATAAAAATACAGCCCTCCCAATACAAATACACCCCCATACATATAAAAAAAATACACCCACAATACATATAACGCCCCCCCCCCCCCAATACAAATAAAAATACAGACTTACCTTGGGGATGGTCTTAGGTCTCAGGCCGGGCTCGGTGGCTGTGGGGGGCCCGGATGCCGGTCCCGTGTTTGCCGCCGGCCCCCGGCTCTGCCCCAGCTCTGGGCCTCCCTCACTCTGTCCCCACACCAAGCTTCTGATGCTGGCTCGTGCCAGGCCTCCCTCTAATGCCAGATCGCGCCGGAAGCCGAGCCCAAGTTACTTACGTACCAGAAGCTCGGCGTGGGACGGAGTGAGGGAGAAAGGCTCGCCACTGGGGAAGAGCCGGGGCCCGGCAGCAACCACTTTGTCTGACCGCCAGGCCCGGGACACCCGGCTCTACCCCCTGATCACCCTGCCCACCGCACATTCAGAGAGGTAATACCAGACACATACATGTCCGGTATTACCTCTCATTATTTACCGGACGCAGTAGCAAAATACCGGTCAGTCCGGTTCAAACCCGGACACCTGGCAACCTGGAGAGAGGGGCATATAAGGAGAGAGGGGCATATAAGGAGAGAGGGGCATTAAGAGTTTCAGGGCCTAATTCGATATTCCCTAAAGCAGCCACTCAGGCCATTTTCAACCGAAAATCACCATTGAAGTAATTGGAATATGGCCTAACAGCCGCCCAAATAATATAGAAGACCCCCTCAGTCTCCGTCTCATATTGCTCATTTATTGCAGAGAGAGCGAAATATGCAAACTAAACCCGAGTGTAAGCCATGGCGAAAACATTTGCAAATATGTGAACCTTTTCCTAGACATTGGCACATCTTTACCAGGGAGCAGAGCACTCCGTGCACTGCACCAGGCAGCACTACTACTGTATATAATTGCTCACATACAGTAGCCACTTGCTGAATAAGAGGTTTAAAGAGGCATTGTACAGTCTCCCAAGCACTCCGTCTTAAGCAGAAGGAAATGAGCTGCTCAAATCATGAACGTTTCTTTTAATACAAAAGGACTGCTCCCCATGGGTGTCCCTGCTTGGAGCACTTTTGGTCTGCAGGAAAATGCACTTAGCTGACAAAAGTTCTCTATGTATTCTGTAAAAAAGAGCAGGCTGTGCAGTGAAAGCTCCCAATAGTTGCAGTGTCTGAGAGTAAATTATCTGCTCATAAAGTATTCAAGTAAAAAAACATTTTGTGTGATTTTTCCCCAAGTCGTCAAGTTCCCGTGTGGGGATTGGGGGAGGTGGGGATTGGGGGAGGTGGGGATTGCACCTTGACCTGGCGTTAACTGAAATAAAGTCTATGGCAGGTAACCCTGGACCTGGAGAAGGAAGAAGCATGCGAGTGTGCTCCAAAAGATATACCGACTCAGGACAGACAAGTCCTTTCCCCAGACCATACACCTTGGTAAGTTAACGTACAGAAAGGCTCCTGTGTGCTTCTTCCACTACCAAATCTCTTCATATCTACCAGGATCCTGCTTTGAGACACCGGGATCAGCGGAGGGTGAGCACCAGGGAGGGAAACATTGATTTATTTTTCGTTAAGCTACGGTGTGCAACTTTCCCAACTCTTTTTCTAAATGGAATAAACCTGCAAGAGTGGGTCAAACCACTTGATAGAATTATCTACAGGGACATACCAGGAACAATAACGAGGAAATACTGTGTGACTCCCAACATAGCACTTTGTTGAACCTGAGGAAACGTTGCAATAACCTACTCAGAAGAATCAATGGAGAAATTAGATTGTAAGCTCTTCGGAGCAGGGACTCCTTTTCCTAAATGTTACTTTTATGACTGAGGCACTTATTCCCATGATCTGTTATTTATGTTATTTGTTATTTATATCATTGTCATGTGTATTACTGCTGTGAAGCGCTATCTACATTAATGGCGCTATATAAATAAAGACATACATACATACAGACATACATACAGACAGACATACAGACATACTGACATACATACATACATACAGACAGACATACATACATACAGACAGACAGACATACAGACAGACAGACAGACAGACAAACAGACATACTGACATACATACATACATACAGACAGACATACATACAGACATACAGACAGACAGACAGACAGACAGACAGACACACAGACAGACAGACAGACATACATACAGATATACAAACACTAGCTGATATACCCGGCGTTGCCCGGGCGTGGAAAGGCAGGGGGCATGGAGTGGAAGGGCGGGGGGGGGGGTGTGGAGTGGATGAAGGGCTGGTGTTGGGGGAGTGGAAGTTCTGTGGGGGGTGGAGGTGGCGTGGAAGGTGCTGGGGTGAGGGGGCCAAGGGGCGTCGAAGGGTGGGGAGGGCAAAGGGCAAGGGTTGGCAAAGGCAGGAGGGCGGAGGAGGGCAAAGGGCAGGAGGGGCGGGGGGCAAGGGCAGGGAGGGGCAGGGGGGCAAAGGCAGGAGGAGCGGGGGGGGCAAAAGGGCAGGGGAGGGGTGGGGGGGGGCCAGTGCAGGGCGAGGTGGGGGTGGCAAAGGGCAGGGATGGCGGGGGCGGCAAAGGGCAGGGAGCGGGGGGCAAAGGCAGGGAGGGGCAGGGGGGCAAAAGCAGGGAGGGGCGGGGGGCAAGACAGTGAGGGTATGGGGGGTAAGGGTGGAGTGGAGGTCTTTCCCTTTGGTGGCCTTTCGTACTTTCCCTTTCCTTTTATTCCCTTCTCCCCTTCCGGTGTTGAGTCGGGACGCGGTACGAAATTTTTCCCCCTGCGTTTACTGACCTTCCAACGGCCGCGCTCCTCTTCCTCCGGGTACCTACCCGGCCCGCCCTCTCCTCCACCTCGGGCTCCTCAGCGGAGAGGCTGAGACGCTCCGGTAGAGGTGGCTGTGCCTCTCGCGGGGGAGGCGGAGACAGCCATAGAGAGCGGAGAGAAGCCGGAGGAGCGGCACGTGTGGGGGAGCCGAGAGAGCGGTAGTCTGTGTTTGTGGGGGGGGAGATAAGCGGGGCTGGGGGGGTGAGGGGGGGGGGAGGGGGGAGGGAGGGGTACGGGGGGGGGGGGAGAGCGGGTGGGGGGTGAGGGAGAGCGCTGGTGAGGCGTAGCCTAGGATGGGAGGAGCCGTGGGAGCGCTCTCGGAGGTCAGCTGGAGGAGCGGCCTAGTGAGGGAGCCGCAGAGAGCGTGGGGGGGCGTGAGGAGGGCACGTAGTGTGGCAGGAGACAAAGGGCAGAGGGGAGGAGGGCAGGGGCAAAAGGGCAGGGGGGGCAGGGGGGCAAGGGCAGGGAGGGTAGGGGAGGGTAGGGGGAGGGTAGGGGGGGGGACAGGGAGGGTAGGGGGGACAGGGAGGAGGGGGGGCAGGGAGTAGGGGGCAGGAGGGTAAAGGTGGTGGCGGGGTAGGGGCGGGCGGGTAGCGTGAGGGGGAGGTCAGGGGAGTCAGGTACGCGGTAATTCCCCTGCGTTTACTGACCTTGCACACGGCCCGCGTCCTCTTCCTCGTGTACCGGCCGCCCTCTCCTCCACCTCGGGCTCCTCAGCGGAGAGGCTGAGACGCTCCGGTGGAGGAGGTGTGTGCCTTTCGCGGGGAGAGCGAGCAGCGGAGGAGAGGGGAGGGCAGCCGGAGGAGCGGCCTGTGTAGGAGAGCCGCAGAGAGCGTGCTCTGTGTGGGTGTGTGGTGGGGGGATAACCGTGATGCGGGGGTGAAGCGGGGGGTGAGCGGGGAGAGTGGGGGGGGCGGGGGAGAGGGGGGGAGCGGCGTGGGGAGAGCATGGGGTGAGCGGGTGGGGGGTGAGGGAGAGCGCGGGTGAGGGAGTGGCCTCTGGGTGGTTAGAGACTGTGGGGTGCGCTCTTGGGTATGGTCAGCTGGGGGACGGCCTATGTGAGGGAGTGCCGCAGAAGAGCGTGGGGGGGGGTGGTGTGTGTGTGTGGTGTGTCTCTCCTTTGGCCCGTCACTCTGCCTCAGGCCAATGTAAGGTGTGCGGGGGCGGGCGGGCCAAGGAGCAATCTCATTGGGTCTGGGCCCAGGTCAATGGAGTCCGCTATGGACAACGGGGGACACAGGGAGACACATACAGACGCGAAACATATGACGCTTTCAGAAATATATAGTAAGCTACTCAGACATACATACATACATAAAGAAAATCTCAGTGGTGTGCAAAAAATTGCACGGTAAACATTAATTAAAAAAGAACCAACTTTCATATATATGGTACTGTATATGAGAGAGACATACATGAATACTCACAATATATATATATACCACACTCAGTGGTTGCAGGGCCGCCGACAGCTTTCCTGGACGCCCAGGACTAGAGTTTCCACCGACGGCCCACCGTGTCTTGGCAAGCCCCCCCCCCATTCGAAAGCACATCACGCTCTGTAACCCTTCTCTATTTCTCTCCCCACCTGCTCATTCCTCTCTTCACTCCCACCTCTCCCTTTACATTCTCTTATAACCCCACATTATACCTCCCTCTCTACACCATCTCTTCCCAACCCTCTCATACCCCCTCTCGCTTGCTCCTCCCATGCCCCTCTCTTGCTCCACCTCTTGCTCACTATCCCCTAAGCTGTGTGCACCGGAGATTATTGCTGTGCTTACTGGCTTTGTGTGCTTGTCATGATACATGTTGTTATCGGATGGGGGATTGTGATATATTACTCACTACTTTTCAATCAAGGGAAGCCACAGGATTTATATATCCCTTTTACCCAGAATTCTAGATCTTTTTTAATCAATTACCTTTTCGAAGATTTATTGGAAAGTTTTTTTGCTTGAGATGTGGTTTTTTTATATAACTGTCCTAGTTTTAAAAGTGAACAGTTGTGAACTTTTTCAAATTCTGTCCGGGCCTAGTGCATGGCACGGGCAGAACTCTACTTCAGGGTGTTATACATCTTATTGATGTGGAAACAGGTTGATCAATAAGTGGGTACACGCTGATACAATAGAAACGATCAGCATCCTTAAATCTATTAAGATAAGTACGGGTGGAGAGAGGACCTGTTGCGGGGGGGGGTCTGCACTGAATGTAGGTTGCAGTAGTAATGTTGAGGAAAACGTTAGTGGCGAATAGGAACAGTATTCACAGGTGGTAGAGCATATACTGTAATAGTCATTTTTGGAATCAAAATGTGCTGTCACAAATAAGATTAGAATCAAATGGTTAATAATCCTAACCTGCTGGAAGTCTTAATATCGACTAACTGGATTGTCATTACAGCTGTTGATAGTGCCGACGGGACACTATCGGACGCAGAAACTCCAAACCATTGCCACCACGGACCTTAACCTGTTACCAAGTGGTACTTATTTGCTCTTCAACGACTATGATTTTAAAATAGCAACCTATTTGTGACCTACTGTAGTATGCCAGCCTATTATGGGATATTGCTAATTAGGAGAAATCTCTGCAAGTCAATACAAAAAACACAACAAGGGATTATATCTAGATATATAAGATGTGGACAACCATATAGACAACGTGGCTCTAGCGACTGCAGCGGGGACATACACAACGCCACCCGGTGGAGGGGAAGGAGCCCATTTGTTATGAATCAGGTGCGCGCACGAAAGAGGGCAGAGCATCCGCGGCTATTATTGCAACCCTGCTGAGAGGAGTCCACCGCGGGTTTGCAGTAACGTGAGCTATATTGTATACACAACACGGTATGATATTATCCCGGATCTACTAATATTGTAGAAAGCATGTACTTTGATTTGCTAGGTCAGTGATGGGGTAGATGACTCTTCCAGACCCGATTGACCCCACCAAAGCATATGGTCAATAACACACAATTTTACATAATTCAAAAGATCCTTTTACAAGCTCAACCACTGTCATAGCCGTGATCGCTACAACGCGATCCGCTTATTACGCACGGGTTTCATAGCGTGGCTCCGATTTAAAAACATCTCCAAGGGTTTTTTTTTTAATAACACAGTACAATTGCTTTATTATTTACCCGGCTGCTGTCATCAGGCGTGCGTGCAGTACGCTTTCGAGCGGTCAGGAGGATGGTCCCTGACCCCTTACTGACATGACAGCCAACAGTAAAACATTGGTATATAATACCCCATGCCCCAGCGGGGTGAATTCTAAGACCCATGGACGTTCATAGATACACGTGGAACAATGTCTCTAGCTGCTACGCCCACGAGGGGTTGGTGTGATGATCTCACTCTCTATAAAGAAACTAACATCTACACAACGCACTGCACTGCCTGGCCTGGCCTCACTGTTTACTGTATATGTTAGTTTGTTTTATCGTCCGGTTCATCACACCAACAATTGTGGTGTCGCAAGAGAATTGGAACTATCATATGAAACATCGTGGGTTCGATCCTGCATATTTTATTATATAAAATGTATTCACTGTTGGGCGTTTGGTCCAAAGAAGGTCAATTTGACCCTCCTCTGCGTTCGAAAGCGGAGGACCGCCCCGATTTTTGTGATCCTCTGTTATAAATAACGTGGTCCAATCGGTGCCCTCCGAGCACTGCGTTAATAGAGGGTTCCGCCTGTATATAAAATAAAAGCTGTGTGCGCACACACCACACACACACACACACACAACACACACACACACGACACACACACACACACACACACCACCACACAGACCACACACACACCACCACACACTATTAAAAATCCCATCCCCTAACCAACGATCATTAGCAGATAATTAATCAATCTCCAACTCTTTAATTTAGCTGACAGTTTCTGAGTATCAGCCTCTGGGCAGAATGATAGAGCTGAATTTATCGGACAGCAGGCATTATAAGTAGGTTAGTTTTCAGGGTATGTGATTGTGGGTTTGATGGATATGCTCACACAACCCCCCTTTCCCCCAACCATCAAACTGGTCTGTGGTTGGCAAAAAAAACAAAAGTGACAAAATCCTCCAATGTTACATGTTGCCAGGCTTGTTTCCTTGGCTACTAAATCTGGCATATGGTCCTTGTAACATCAGGCCTGCCAGGAGTTTTATGGATTTCCCCTACTCTCACATAGACACAACGGCGTGCGCGCCTGTACCCCTTCTTTGCACAGCCCGGCTCCTCCTTCTTTTGATGACATGTAGGCGGTGGGCTAGGACTGTGTGTGGCCACTCACTGGATTCAGACCTGGCACCTACTTCCATTGTACTTAAGGAGCTGGCACTGTAAATTTGAGGTCAGTGACTTTATTTCACTCCATGAGAGAAGCTGTCTACCCTACAAACTATCAGGCTCTGCCCACGGTTGGTACTGTACTCTCCCTCCCCTGGGGAGTGGAGGAGGATACTATAATACCCCTTACTCCTTACTCTCCACCAGGGAGTAATGGAAGAGCAAGTCCTCTTCAGAGTCCCTTGGCCTGGAGTGGAGGTCCAGGTATACATCCTGCGGTGAAGGCCCAAAACTAAAGTAGTGCTGTGTGAGCTGTACAGTCTGCAGTGCACTAAATAAAGTGATCCTGTTGATAAATTCCTCTTGGCTGAACTGCAATCTATCAATGGAGTGTAAGTTATTTCTCCTGCAGGGATTATCTCCACATCCCGGAGCCTGCAAGAGATGGAGGCGCTGACCAGAGAGAGATAATCATATCCTACCCCAGAAGCTGTCCTTTTCTCTTCCCAACCCCACAGGAGAACGCCGCAGATCTACTGTAAGCCCCATGTAACACCACACAATGTAGTAGTGAAATCTCCCAGAGGTGGGGGAAGCACCTCACAGCCAAAGTCCCGTGAGACAAAAACCACACATCTCACATGTTACCAAGATGTGAAGATCAAAGCTGAAGATGGTCATGTCCCCAATGTTGTTTGCAGGCAGAGTTCTCGTCTCTTCCCCAGGACATACTTGAAAACGAGAGTAACTCTCAATGTATTACTTCACCATGGTAAAATATTTTATAAATAAATAAATAAATAACCTGACTCCTAGTGTCAATCTTTTACTGGCAGCGATCTGTTCATGAATAAGATAAGCGTGGAAGGTGATTTTACCATAATGTACCTTTTATAAACCGTGGATTCGCCTCTCCCTTCTCAATACTGTAGGACAGGGGTAGCCAACGCAAAGTCCTCAAGGTCCCACACCAACAGTCTCGGCTTTCAGGATATCCCTGCTTCCACACAGTTGCTCAATCAGTGGCTCGTCACCTTGTGCTGAAGCAGGGTTATCCTGAAAACTGTGACCTGTGTGTGGCCCTGAGGACTGAGTTGCCCTCCCCCTGCGTGGCCCTGCCCCGTATTGTACATTATACGAACCCATCCTGACATAGAATACTAACTTATCTTACTTGAATATAACGGTTGAGATGTGCGATTTGAGTGAAATTAATGAGGAACTTACTTGCAAAACACAAAGTTAGAGAACGCTTCTCTTTAACCTTTCAGCACTGTAAGGCTTTTGAACACGGAAAGAATATCTACAGAAACAACATGTACTTTTAGCAGCCAGTTTTAACAATATATCTAGCAGGCTTGGTATGTTGAAAATGTGATGTTAAAATATGCTCGAGTTGAGATGGATGTGATAATAATCGCGAAACAAATGGTAAACTAAATTAAAAAAAAATAAGTTTGAACTGAGCAAGTCCTGCAGAAATATTTTCTTTTTAATCCTTTCCTATTACTATTCCCCTTCCTTTCCTTTTCTCTTGCCTTATTATTCCCTGCCTGTACTACTTCCAGCTTTGTTCTTACACCATGCATTGTTTCAAAGCTTTTTCCGTGATATTGGGTTGAGATGTTGTGATAAACACTATATTTCTTATTGTGGTTACTATCCAGGTCCGAGCTGACGCAGTGGGACTGGGATATAAATGAAAGGGAATTGAACGATATTTTTAAACATTGACTTGACGGCCTGTGTGTGTATTCCACTTTTATAAGCACATTTAAAAAACTTGGTTTGATAACACATTGTTTATATACGTTTAGAATGAATCTGTACTTGCCATACAGGAACAACAATTGGTCTCTTTAATAATTCTATCTTTCCTTTACTGTCTAAGGCAACTTGTGAAGAGCAAATAGGCTTTACATCACTGTAAGCTTTGCCATCAAACATTGGCCAGAAAAATGCGACTGCCAACTTCGTGTTTTCAGCCGCATTTATTAAAGTATGAATGCAGAAAAAATATGCTCATACAATACAAATAAAAAAAAAATCTAATTTGCAGGCACTTTCTGCATCAAAAAGTTTGAGAGAGAAGCAATAGAAAGAGCATGTATTTACTATCCCTCTTTTTTATATAATTATAACATCTCACCTCAATGTTAATTAGCTACGTATTTGGCATGGTATTGGATTACAGTGCTTTTGCTATAATTCAGGGGTGCTCAATTTCCAGTCCTCAAGCTCCCCCACCTCCCAACAGACAGGTTTTTCAGGATATCCTGCTGCAACACAGGTGGCCGTCAATCGTTCCTTGCTTTCACCAGGTGGCTCACTAAAGACTAGCCTTCTGATTGAGCCATCTGTGCTAAGCTGGGTATCTTGAACTTGACCTGTTGGGGGGGGGCTCGAGGATTGGGGTTAATCTCCGTTGCTTAATGTACTCTATCTCCGCCCCCCCCCCCCCCCTGTGCCTCTCCCTTGTATATCCCCGGCACATAGAGGCGAGATCCTGGCTGAACATTTTACACAGAAACGCCTTTCTCCACGGCAGTTCCATGAACAGGCCCCCTATCCTGCTTTACTGATCATCGCGCTTCATAAAGCTTTGGACCTATAGAAAAGTAGCTTATCATTTGGGAAATATGACATTATGAAAACATGCATATAGATGCGGGGCTTGGCGGATAGATTGCGTGGCCATTGGCTGAATATATCGCTTGGCTTGGCGGATAGAGGCTTGGCTTGGCGATAGATGCGTGCTTGGCGGATAGATGCGTGGCTTGGCGGATAGATTGCGTGGCTTTGCGGATCGATGCGTGGGCTTGGCAATAGATGCCGTGGCGTGGCGGTAGATGCGTGGCTTGGCTTCCTTGTTCTTTAATATTAGATCACACATTAATATCATGCTATAAAATTGATTTTACAAATCACTCTGAATATCACATGAACATGGTTGGCATTTGTTTTAAATGTTTTGGAGCGCAGACAGCGTCTTCATGGTTGGATGACGCAACTGTGGAGTTTATATCCTTGCAGCATTGTATATCTATCTTCCCCACAATACAGGTACAGGGCCTACAATTACTTACTGCGGTTGCTTGTGGGTAACAGGCAGGATACATCTTGGCCTCCTCGCGTCTCCATCACAGAACCAGTTTTACAAGGATAGAAACGGGTTTGATACTGATGAGCTGGCCACTACTGTGCCTGAAATACGTCCAGATCAAGGCTACCTTGAAAGCTACATTAAAAGAAAAACCTCTACTCTTGAGTTTTCTTTTTTTTTTTCTTTCGGTAAATGAATATGCTTTGGGAATAGCCCAGGTGAACATATTATAAACATGGAGGTCTTAAAATAATTCTAAATATGACAGATGAAAAAATTATTGATTGTTTCCAAATCTCTTCTTCTCTTTCATTCTCTTCACCTCCCTGTTCAGCATTTACAAAGCCTTTTTTTTTATTATCTCAGTGGTTTCCCAGGTCTTATACAACTCGTAGCCATATGTAAATGTTTCACACTGTCCTGTCATAATGAAACATGCATTGAAGACGTATCCAAATAGCCTGGAATTTGGGACAATTAGTTTGAGGACTTTTGTACACTGTTAATTTGGAGGTCTTCAACGAAACCGTGAGACAAACCCAGTAGATTGCATGTTGCTCATTGCTTGCATCAGTACGCTCTGATTTGAAATGTCTATTCTCCATACAAAAGTTTATGAAACACCTCGTGTCGTCTTGTGAATTCTTTTCTAATCTCAACATTTTCTTTCTATTTCATATCTCATAACAATATATTACGGACTTTGACTTGTGTGATAACATTTATTTATTTATTTGTACTTGAAGCAAAAAGATAGACCGTTGAGCCAAAAATGTACTAGTGAATAAATCCCTAAATAAAAGGTCATGGCAAAGTGATATTTGAATACAAATACATACAGTATAACTCTAGTGAGAGTGCTTAGTCAAGAAGATAATAAATGTATATGACCTCTGAATTTAGGGTTTGCCAAGGTGTCCAATTTGAACCAGAGCTTCCTGTATTTTGACACTCTGTCCAGTAAAAAAATAGAGGGAAACTGGGCATGTCTGTGTAACATTATGTGTATTATGGGTGTTAGCTTTCTGGACATAGTACCTGCTGGCTTTGGTGGGCCGGCGGATTTCTCCGAGCAGGGTGAGAGCAGGGCTGTTCTAGGGGAGGGCAGCTTCCTCCTCCTCCGTTGCTGCCTACGATTCATGCACCAATCAGGATGGAGTTTCAAGGACCTGGGGGTGGGGCCAATGGAGATGATGAAACATCATTTCAGTGAGAGAGGTGTGTGTTGGTGTGTGCCTCAACATTTTGCATCTTTCACCATTGTGTCCAGTATTTTTGGAGAAGGCCACCTGGCCACCTCTCTGATTGCTGGCAATCATTCCCTTTAAGTGACGTAATTAAAAAAACAAAAAAAATTCAAGGTCGCACATGGTTTAAACGCCAATCAGCTGGGGGGCTGTTAACCATTTGGAGCAAATAGTACGTCACAAGCCTATGTAAGGCCTTACTCTCATTTGAGCCCAAGAGATGAAGAGACAACATCGGTTGGTGATCTACCATTGGGGTTTTTTGGATTGACAGATGAAGAAGAAGATAAAGAGATCAAGAAAATTGTGTCCGATGAGCAATAAAGAGTTGACTAAAAGAAAAAAAAAGAAGACGTGGGTACCTTATCCGGATTCTTCATGGCGGATGGCATCCGGATGCTTGGAGGCCTTCAGGTACAATGAGCTTCCTGTTTCCCCCTGGATCGGAGGGCCACAGCTTCTATGTAGTATATATTGAATGTTTGTAATGTCTTTTTTAAACATACAGCTTTTTTCATTTGGATTGTTTTTTTTTGATTTTTGACTAATTATTAATCTGTACCATTTTAGGGTACGATTAGAACATTATTATACAATATTTTGGGGCATTCTGTGCTTGGTTGCGGTTTGTTTTTTTTGTATTACAGTTTATTGTGGATGTCATGGTTTGTTTTTTTTCTCCTGTTTGATGTTAATCAAATGTGTGATTGTTGTTCGTTTTAGTTAATGTTGTATATTTACTATGCTTTAATGGTTGTTTCAGATATTGTTTGAATTTATTTATTTGTTTTTAATGTTTAATTATTATTAATTTCGAAATTAATTTGGTTTGATTGGTTAATGTTACTATTAATTTTGAGTTGGTTTAGTATTAATTGGTTTGGATTGGTTACTGTTTAAATAATTCGGACTTATTTTTAGAATTAAGTTGTTTTTGATTGGTAATGGTTTAATGAATTAATTATTGTCATGTTGTTATTGCTTGTATATCTTGGATTACTGGCTACTGTTTTTATTTAGTGAGTGTGTTTTTTTTGGAGTAATGTTTATTTTGTTGTTTGTCTGGTGCATTAATGTATTGTGTAGGGTGCCCATTAGTGCTATAGAGGCTTATCCTGCCCATATTATTATTATATGGTATGAATGTACCACTATACTACTCCATGGGTACAGGGTGGGTTTTTACTAGGTTAGTCCGGGGTGGTGCTTAGTCCTCCTGTAGTTTAAGTATGTAGTGAGCCCTAATGATGGGTTCCTAGACCTTAACGGGTGGGTAACGTTGGGTTACCCCTTTACTTTACCTAGCGGTATTACCCGCTATGTATAAAGTTTTAAGTCCCCCCCGCAACCCCCACCCGCAAGGCCTAAAAACAGCCACTAGGGCCAATTCCCCCTCATCACCCCCCCTCGCTAGCCACAGTAAGCCTGCTTGGTGTTTTAACCCCTTTTCATTGCCTTATCGGTATGCCGCAAGTAATGAAGTTGCTGTATATGCAGTTTTTCCTGCATCGGATGCATGCCGGGGTCTCCGTGTGCTGGTAGTAATGGCTATCACTGCGGAGACCCCCGGCATCATCCGATGCGGAAAGGGCCTGATTTTTTCTAAGTCCCGACATAATCGCGCTCATCGACGCTTCTGTCTGTTCCCCCCCTTACCTAAATTTGGAGGTGAATTGGATTTGGGGAGAAGATCGCCTTTTAGGGGCTGCGATAGGCTGGCGACAGTTTATTATCCTTCCGAAAATGGTCGATAAGTGCTGATCGCTGCTCAATCGGCGATTTTCTCTTTGGGTCATAAGATTTTTCTTCGATACAGGCGTGTTATCTGCCACTTACGAGGGCTTACTGATACGAGTACGCATTTTGGCCGATAAGAGTGCTCAATAGTGCCTTATCGAACGCTTCATAATGAGGCCCATTGTGTTTTGTTGCTTCTCTGTTTTTCCCCCTGGTAGCCTGCACTTTGTTATTCTAAAACCATTTATCTTCTAAAAAAAAATGGGTTTACCAGGAAGTAATACATCGAGACTTGCCTCCGTTTTCAAGTATAGTCCTGCGCAAAGAGTTGTGATGATAATAGCCGCATAGCGTTAAAACGGGTAGAGTGTACCAATCGCTTACAGGGAGCGGAGAGAGAGACCCGTCTCCTTTATGGACCAAGATCTGGGATCCAACCCCGTAAGGGCGGAGACTTCAATAGTGGACCCGATGTCACAATGAGAAAGGCGAGCTGCGAGAGTGAAAATCCCGCGTCCCCAGAGAAGAGCAAGGATGGTTTTTATATATACACATACCCATTGTGAGTGTTCATTTTGGGAAAGTTGATACAATATAATAAAACGTTTGGTTCCTTACGCCCCCTCCTTCCCACCCCCCCCCCCTCCTCTCTTTTTCAGACCTCCCTTCCCCTGGTCACCCGGTGACCCAGAGGTCGCGCCCCATCTTGGCGTCACCACCCCCCCCCCCCATTCTTCAAACCGACCCAAATACCAAAAGGTATTGGATCCTTGTGATGTGTATAATAAGCCTGTATTTTTGTCTGTTTCCTAATAAAATGTTAAAAAAAAAGAACAGTTTTGGTTTCCGTCTGCACTGTTCTCTTTTCTTCCTCTACAGCAGACTATTGTCATACAGTAATATTCCACAGTTTTTTGAGAGTGCCTATAATCTTGGGGAACATTGAATATGACTAATATCACCAATTATATGAAAGTATTGCACTAAATGTTGTCTATTTCTCTATTAAATTTTTTCGGTTATCCCTGTGGAACACTTCTTAGAAGACGGGTGTTGAGCAGCACTATTATCCCCTTTACTATAATTGTTGTGCCCATTATCATCACTGTGTGTTTCATTTCGGTCCTATTTAAATACCCGTCACACTATATGCACTTTTTTATATATGCATCTGTGAAATTTTATTTGGTTCTCATGCTGAGGAGTTAATTATTGCCTAATTTCTTAAGAGTTCAACAGTGAGGAGCACCATTGTAACGCCTTGTTGGCAGGCACTTGTGATGAAAATACATGGTTGCAGTAAATGAACAGAGGTGATCGATTCAATTCTACAGACATTTCATATTTTCATGGACAGTTAGAGATATGATTATGGGCGCATGTAACAGTTACAGTCAGAATTATAATTGTGTTAGAGCGGTAGGAGAAGACCTGTCAATTTGTTTTAGAGGACCGTCTAAGGAGCTTGCACTTCTATAAAGGCAGGGTAGTTGAAACATTGGGTAACAGGGATAAAAGGCTGGTGAGTTTCCGAAGGTCAATAGAGCACTTTAAACACACCAAACATTCAGCGGAATGCAGCACACGGCTCACACCCTTTGGCTAACCTTCGCGCTGGGCCAGGGCTGTCCGTCTTTGGTGCGATGCAGATGTAGCTTAAGGGTTCGAATGAATGCACTAACGGTTTTTTGTAACATTGGTTGTAATTCTCATGGTTCTTGGTGAACATTTAGCCCCCGTATTTACTAAACAATCAACGTATCATTTTGTGGTCTTCATGTTTAAGAATCCAGCTGCTTTAGGGCTTAGGCCTCGTCCATTTGCCTGCTGCTTTGCGGAAGCGTGCGGAACGCGCGGCCCCCCCTCCAGTCACTGGCCCCTACAGCCGCACTATGCGGCTTGATAGGGGTTTCACCTGCCTCCGCTCGTTCATTGCGGACAGCGCAGTTCTTAGGGGAATTTAATTCCCCCGCTTGCCGGTGATACGCCGGTCACGTGAGCGGTCGCCCGATGATGGCGACCAGCATCCGTGAAGTCACTTGCACCTCCCCCGCCAGTGACGCGCCCGCCCCCGGACCTCCCCCTGACGGCCTGACACACGAGAGCGCGTGCGTAGCAACCGCAAAGGCCGGGAAGCACCCCGCCGCTTTCCTGAGCCTCACTCGCCTCAGCACCGCCAGCGTAGGCGGTGTCCGAGGCCTATAAATCAAGACAGTTCCAAACATTGTTACTGGTACATTAACTGTGAGCACTATCATAGCTACATACAATAGGCCTGTTTGGCCATTTAATTTAATTTGCACCTTAGATCATTAGATTTTCTTTAAACTGTCAACTAAAACCCTATTAAATGTTGAAAAGTTGTATGTAATAAACATCATATATACTTATTTCCATGTAGCGCGACAATGATAATTTTGCACTAAAGAAGTTTACATATTACCACCATTTACATCCCAGTGAGTTGTGCAACAGATTTAAACTATCAGTACAAAGTCAACACACAGTGTGTTCATAACAGTCATTCAAGCATTCTATATATCAATTATTATTCCCAATAAAAAAAGGTCATTGAATGTACTCATTTACTCTGCAACTACATATCATACAATCGTATACTGAAATGTTGCGTTATGCAATGAAGCTTAGACCCCCGTTTAAGCCTAAACCCTTTGTCTCACCATGTGATCAATTGACTCCTTGTTCCTCCAATACTTACTCTCAATTTATTTGTAACTCATAGTTAGACCAGGGTTTGCACCTTTCCAGGGTTTGAACCGGAGACCCGGGTTCGGGCACTTACATCCGGGCTACGATTTGGCCGTCGTCAATCTCGCGGGTGGCGGTGGGGTGCGGCTGCGTCTCCTGCATTCCTCCTCTTCTTCCGTATTCTCTGCAATTTCCCCTCCAACTGCATTGAACGTGCTGCGGCGGCGTCAATAACGCCACGGTGCCGTGGTAAAACCCAGAACGCTTACGTGGCATCATGACGCAACGTGTGCGCCACATAGTTGCCATAAGGTGTCCAGTTTGACGCTGGCTCAGCCATGTTCACTCGTTGGAGAACGCCGCCGCGACCACCAGCACACACAAGTAAGGTTGCAACCCCTGTATAGAATAGTGGTGGCCAACTCCTGTCTTCATGGCCACCAACATGTCCCACGTTTTAAAGATATCCGCTTCCGCACAGGTGGGACTCCAGATTTGAGCCATGTTGTGGCTGAAAGCAGGTTATTCGTTATAACCTGACCTGCGGTGGCCCTTGAGTGCTGGAAGTGTGGCCACCCCTGGTGTAGGGATTCCCTGTGCAGGTTTTGATTGCAGCAGCGCTTTTTGGAGTTCATATATTCACTAAATTCCGGGCAGTAGTACGCTGGAAACAATGTTTCCACTCACCTCTTTTCAGTTCCTTCCCCTGGATTCACTCCCAACTCTAACAGGTCTGGGTGCACGTCCAAACTGCAACCTCTAGAGGCAGACTCTCCCAGCTGAATGGTTTGCTTTTCACCAAAGAACTACCATGTTACAGTAAAACACTGCTTCCATGTGCCTTTCCCTTCCTTTCCTAAAAAAGCAGCATGCAGCCTGTCACTTAGACCAGATTATATCCCAAGGGGGGGTCCTTTGTAGGCAAATCATGGTGGCCGAAGATGGAGGAGACAAAGAGCTTTCAAATGACTGTTTACAAAACTTGCACTATTGCAGCAATTGTTCATTTTACCTCCACTGAGATTAGCATAAAAGGCGAGATCTTTGTCACCAGATAAAAAAAACATGCTTTCCATTTAATAAATAAATCTCTGCGTGGAACGGAATATGAAACATGACACAATTTATCAACATCGCTACCACTAGTGGGAGGGATTTCCTTCAACAGGTCAGTAATACACACACAACGCCAGTACACGAACTGTCTGCTTGTAATAATTTCATGATATGGATAGGCATACCCTGTATGCTCTCCTTAGTCACTAAAAACAAAGGTCCATGTCCGCATATTGATAAGGTCACCTAACAATCACCAGTAATGCACGCTGTTTTCTCCGTTTCTAAAAAACATCACATTTGCCATAAACTGCCATATCTTGACATTCTGAGGCATTGCCACGCCTGCAAAAACCAGTGCTTCTCTTTTTTATAGATTTCCTTTTTCCCTGGGGCATGCAGATGCACTATTGGGTGTTGTAATGCAATGTATATTCTCGCAGGCAGAATTCCTGTCATTTCCTTACCCCAGCATAAACCTAGTTCATTCATCTATCCAAGAATCTATGATAAAAAATACTATAGGGTCGTAGGTCCATTCAAGGGGAAAAAAAATCCTCAACGTTACTAGAATCTATTTTTGAGCCATTTAATTCATAAGTACAACACATTACATGACACATTAACACTGCAAAACAAAGCAATCTCCCACGTGTTTTAAAAAAAAAAATCAGCTCT
>WSYH01007703.1:0-32058 GCA_036426205.1 Ascaphus truei
TGATTTCATTGTGAGCAAATAATATTCATGTTTTCGTACGTACTTGCCAGTTTTTGGATGGTGATTTGTGCACACAGGTGATACTTAGCATGGTTTTTTCTCTATGGCCCCCAAGCACTCGACAGGGCACCAGGAAGAGGGTTTGCTTATACTTGTTCACTGATTGACATCTGATATCTGCATATGTTCTGTGTCTTTTACAATATTCTTGATTTTCTCTATGGTGATATTTATTCTTGCATTGGCGTATTGGCTATAGTTGCTATATTTTCAGTTTATTATTAGTGTCATTAAATTATTCATATTCCCTACACTGGTATTTGCTTATATCTATAGCTGTGAGACAGAGAGTGCTGGTACTATCTTTTGGTTTGTTAGACAAATAAACTTATTTGAAACTGCTAGGTACACCCGTCAACACAGATTGAGACACCCTTCAAAACACATCTCTCTACACACCACTCAAAACAACTTTTTAAACTCAAGTTTTCCTCAAAAGGTGCCTTTTACCTTGATTCTTACGAGCGCTCAGATTTGAGTGACCGAGGAGTGTTTTTTTCAGGTGCTAAGTGTCCGGTATTTCTGGGTTTCTATTCGGTGCGCCATCTGAGAAAGTTGTGAATAAAAAACACAAGTCTGAGGATATATTTTGCAGAATGACAGATAAGTTTATTGCTTTGTGCGGTGCACACGCAGAGGAGAGTTTAAAAATAAAACTCTCCCAACGACATGGTGGCATACAGGCCTTATTTATGCACAAAATACTAAACCCACGCCCCCTATACAAGGTTGCGTGTCGTCACTACGTAAACAAAATATGAACATGAACACATTGAGTTAAAGCATTATTATGGGAGGCCTAAATGAAATGAAATGAAATGACTCAGCTAATATTCCTTATACAAGCCGGTGACTTTTACTCTACATACAGAACTTCACCCCCTCTCGGAATGCAAGAAAGTGCCTATCTGTCTCATATTTTCATAACATTGGCACTTTCCTCTTCTGCCCAAGGTCTTGTGGCTTAAGTGTACCGCTCAATATCAATTGGAACTTCAACAGAAAAAAATGTATTTTAAACTAACTTCCATACCAACTTTCATACAGACAATACCTAAAATGGATGCTGACTTAAAATGGTTGCTTAGATCCCAGTGCTGTTATGTCAGACCCCCCCCCCCCCTTACGTCATATTCTCACTTTGTCATAATTATGTGGAGAACCACCATACATACTTGTGACGATAGTGAGGGTTTGGCCCGGGATTAACGGGGTTACTCCCCAAGAGCCCCCTCTAACCTCGCCAGGGAGACAAGGGGTTAACTGGGCTGAGGCCCAGAACTGTGACTTAACCCTTGTTAAATAACATGAAAATGCTTATTCCCCTGTGTAAATGTATTCTCCCCTGTTCCCCTGTCCCATTGTAATGTCTGGGTTAATCAGTACCTGCATAACACACACACTGGATCATCAGGGGTTAATAAGCTACAGTTTAAGGAAATTCCATTGTATGGTGTCTTTTCAGGAAATTTGGACTTCAAAGGGCTTAATTGAAGTTGAATGGGAAAAGCAGAAGGGTTTTTTAGTGTACAGTATGTTAATACCTGTTTGCAGGCAGCCAGAGTGGAGGTCTGGGCTTAGGTGTGAATTGGATGCTAAATAGTACATCCTGCTAGACTTGAGCCTGGCTTCACAGGGGTATTGTTTATGCGAGACCCAGGAATGGAAGTGTTTGTTATTCACACCTTCCAGCAAAAGGTATCCTGCTTCAAAGGGTTTATTGATGGGGTAGGGGTGGAGCTACCCCAAGCAGAATATCAAAATAGGTAACCTTATTAAATATAAGAATATTATGAGATGTCCTTGGCTGACCAAGCTAAGAATTACATATTAGTATTAGTGGGATTTAGCATATCTTTGGGAGTCTAAACACTGTATATGTAACTGCTGCTAAATGCCAGATATTAATATCTCTATAAATTTTCATATTACATTGTAATGTTCGGTCTCTCTGCGAGCGTCAGGTGTCACGGACTGTATTCATATATCTCACCTGACTGTGTGTATTACGGAACGGAAGTTATGCAATGATTTGCAGTAAATATGAAATTTTGGTTGAGTTCTGAGAAACTGCAACTCCTTGCTATGATAATGAGCAGGATTTACAAGCCTGGTCATCAAAGGCTAAGTGGTTAATTGTTTATGCTTGGCCTAGGGACCAAGGGAAGTGGATGTTTTTGTAAATGTGGTAATTCACACTTCAATGAAAGCCAAAAGAGCTTCAAAGACTTTTTGCTAGCCGTCGCGGCACCTAGGGAAAGATATGAGTTTGATATAGTATATAATCTGTGGTCAAGCCCTTATTCATTGTTCTTCATTGTTCTTGATGCAAATGATCTTCATGCATGCATGTATCCTGCCTGTTTTGCTGTGATGTCAACTGAACTATGGGAGAAGTGGCCAGTCTATAATCCAGCTGGCTTTCTTGCCATGATCTTTAAGTAAGTGTCTATATTTTCGTTTGTATGTGTGATGGTGCTCTGAAAGTGCTAGGACCAGATATGATGAAGGGAGTATAAGCTGGGTATATGAGTGAAATAATGGTACTAAACCTTTAAGTGGGCATAGGATACCCTGAAGGTTGGGGTGGGTTGTCCAAAGACACCCCCCCCTTCCTCATTGGGTTAGCCCCAGGTATGTACTCACGTACTGTTCTTCCCAGAATCTCCCTTCCAAAGCGTGCAGCTGTGGGTATGAAAGTTCCAAAGGCCAGGGTATGCAGCGCACAGCAAGGATGATGATAGCAGGTCTTGCAGTAAAATTCCTTTATTTGTAAATCATCTGGATGTGGGACAGCAGCAAACTTCAACGCGTTTCGTTCTGTGAGAACTTTTTCAAGAAGTGCTGTATACTATAATATCACAGGTTTAAATGCAGCTGCCCGCCGGGTTTTCGCGCCAAAAATGACGTCATTCGCATCATCAAACCAATGAGAGTCGTGTGCGCCGCGCATGCGCCACGCGCTGGAGCATCTGGGAGGGCCTGCAGTCCCCAGCCGCACTGATCACGCTCGGCACGTCATGACGTCATTGCGGGTCATCAGACCAATGAAAATCGTGCATGCCGCGCATGCGCCGCGCCAGAGCACTCTAGGAGTCCCCGCAGTCCCCAGCCGCGCTCATCAGGTACAGCACGCCTCTCAGGACGGCCTCCACACTGAGAGCACGCCTCCGAGAGCTGCGTGTGCTCCCTTCTTACTCCCCGTATCGGCGCATGCGCAGATGCTGCCTCCAGCTACCTCAACAATAAAGAACCCAATATGTAAATCACCACTGACTTGGAGGCATATAGAACATTAGATTAGGTCTTTAGGGGCCACTAAAAATCACCAGGCAGGCAGCTACAGATATACATATACAAAAAATTAATAAATTTATAATTCTTATATTAATCAAAACTAATCACCAAAACAATTCCTATAGACATTTATATAAAAACTTCACAAAAATATATATAAAAAATTATTAATACAAGATATTAAAGAAAGAGGATAATAGAGACAAAAAAGTATAGGTAAACATATGAATATATGAGGAAAAATACATAATCTAACACTGTTATGTGTTAGAGCAAAAATTGTAATATACAAATTGATTTTATTACTTAAAAAGATTCTGAAAAAATATTAAAAACAAGTTAAAAAGGTGTAGTTGGATCTTATACCTATATCTAAAGAACAGCAAATTGCTTGCTCCTATGTGTGAGATGGAGTTTATAGCCTGATAATCATATTATTCAATGAGTGCTTTTATATATTTATATAGTGTGGAGTACTATGTACTGTAGTAGGCATGTGAATTTATGAGTGGAAATTTTTTTTCTTAAACATTATTACAGTACTGTGGTTAAATACATGATAGCATAGAGAGATACATAACCTATGACAAGTTATTTGGTACATTATGCGTTTTTTGGAAAAACCAGAATACATTGACCGCAATAAATATGCTAAGGCAAACAAAGTGAACCCCTTTAGCAAAGTAAGCTAATTGGTCCAAGGTTTGGTTTGGAGACATGTGGGGGTAATTAAGGTAATTAAAACAAAAAGGAGACAATAGGCCGTTGGGTTTTTTATATAATATTGATATTGTATTAATTTATTCTTTTGTGGATATTTTAATATGTATACTCCGGATAGATTCTTTTCAGGAAATGATTGACGATTTCCAGGTTTCACATTCCATCCCGCTCGATGTCTTGTTTGTAAAGTGAATATCCAGTAGGATTCTCTACGTCTAATGCTTTTACACATTGTCCCCTCTCATTTTTTCATTACTCTTCTCAGATACCCAATGATGAGAGTGTGTTATGCCTCCCTGTCTGCATTCCGTTAAAAATGCTTGGACACAGGTGATTCAGTATCTCTGTTTACGAATCAGTCTGCAAATGTTCCTGCATCCTGTCTTTAAGGGCCCTTAAGCCCTTGTAGTCTTCCGACATATCTGCTTCCCACAAAAAAAAAAAAATTCTGTCCATAACACCACAATATGGGAGGTGGACTATAAAAGTGACCAACTCCTATGAAGGAACATTTAAAAAAAGAAGTGTTAGTTGGACATAGGCCAGTGTGCAGCCGATAACCCCTTCCCTCACCTGCCTCGGGAGACTCCAGCATTGACGGACCAAGTTTGGAGGTTTTGAGTGTGTCGTCCTCCCACTAACAGCCGCCACTACCCCCCTGAGCAACGGACCGGTTTCATCAGGAGATTTACAGCAGGCACCGGTTAGACGGCCAGAGACTCTGCTGGCAGGGCTCATTTACACACCTGTCAGTCTCTACTTCAGGTCTGCCGCAGTTCAGCCGAGGAGGTAATAACCAGCAATCATTCCTCCCGGGGGGGGGTGTGCTCCATCGGCGTGGGGACACTCGCTTCCAACGGCTCAAACAGGTGAGGTGGGGGTATTCAGGCCCGCACATACCATCGGCTACCAATTGGGACACTCTTTACAGTTTATTCTTCAGTATTTGGTTTCTATACGTGCTTATTTCTTATTGACTGCCTGGCATATTTGTAGCACCACCAGGGGATTATCCCCATTTTTCTCATATAAATAAAAAACACCAACGGTCTATTGTCTTTTGCTTAATTACCCCCACATGTCTCCAAACCAAACCTTGGACCAATTAGCTTACTTTGCTAAAGGGGTTCACTTTGTTTGCCTTAGCATATTTATTGCGGTCAATGTATTCTGGTTTTTCCAAAAAACGATAATGTACCAAAATAACTGTCATAGGTTATGTATTCTCATGATATCTGTATTTAACCACAGTACTGTAATAATGTTTAAGAAAAAAAAATTTCCACTCATAAATTCACATGCTACTACATAGTACTCCCACACTATATAAAATAATAAAAGCCCTCATTGAATAATATGATTATCAGGTATAAACTCCATCTCACACATAGGAGCGAGCAATTTGCTGTTTTTTTAGATATAGGTTTATAAGAATCCAACTACACCTTTTTATAACTTGTTTTTAATATTTTTTCAGAATCTTTTAAGTAATAAAATCAATTGTATATTACAATTTTTGCTCTAAAACATAACAGTGTTAGATTATGTTTTTCCTCAATATTTAATGTTACCTATACTTTTTGTCTTATTATCCTCTTCTTTATATCTTGTATTAATAATTTTTATATATTTTTGTGAAGTTTTATATAAATGTCTATAGGAATTGTTTGGTGATTAGTTTGATAAATAAGAATTTAAATTTATTAATTTTTGTTATGTAATCTGTTAGCTGCCTTCCTGGTGATTTTTGTGTGCCCTAAAGACCTAATCTATGTTCTATATGCCTCCAAGTCAGTGGTGATTTACATATTGGGTTCTTTATGTTGAGGTAGCTGGAGGCAGCATCTGGCATGCGCCGATTACGGGGAGTAAGAAGGGAGCACACGCAGCTCCGGAGGCGTTGCTCTCAGTGTGGAGGCCGTCTGAGAGAGTGCTGTGACTGATGAGCGCGGTGGGGAGCGGGGACTGCGGGAGGACTCCTAGAGTGCTCTCGGCGGCGGCGCATGCGCGGCAATGCACGATTTTCATTGGTCTGATGACCCGCAATGACGTCATGACGTGCCGAGCGTGATCAGTGCGGCTGGGGAATGCAGGCCCTCCAGATGCTCCAGCGCATGGCGCATGCGCGGCGCACACGACTCTCATTGTTTTGATGATGGAATGCATGACGTCAATTTTGGCGCAGAAAACCCGGCGGGCAGCTGCATTTAAACCTGTGATATTATAGTATACAGCACTTCTTGAAAAAGTTCTCACGAACGAAACGCGTTGAAGTTTGCTGCTGTCCCACATCCAGATTATTACAAATAAGGAATTTTACTGCAAGACCTGCTCTCATATCCTTGCGTTGCGCTGCATACCACTGGCCTTTGGAATAGTGTCTATATTTGCTGTTATTATACATTATGTGTGTTCACCTTTTATCACGGAATAATTATATTTATCATATCTTAAGTCTTGTCCCAGTTCAAACCAGGTATAATATATTTATTATAGTTTTGGTTGTAAATTACAACTTGTCACATGCTACCGTTGACAAGCTTGTAATAAACTGGTGGCAGCTGGCGGGACTGAACTGGACCTGGATTACAGTATTCTGCGGGTACTTGATCCAGGGGAACTTGGTGGTAATTGCAAGTTCTGGGACTAAAGATATGAACACCACAGTGTACAACATATAACACAAGATATGGCCACCTCCTCACTGTTCCCCTCTGTGAGAAGCATTGCCTCCAGAACCAAAGTGCCGGCCATCCGTCGATGGAGCAGAGACTGAGACCAGAGAGAATGCATCAAGTCGGCGCGGGACCAGCAGCCAGCAAGGCTGAGAGGAGAGACAGGCAATCGGTGAGCATGAACACGGCAGGCGAGCAAAGATCCACAGCTGCAGCTGCTGTAACCATCAGACATGGGAGGAGCGGGTGGTCGTGGCACCACGGAGAGGTATTGGCCGTTGCGGTGGCCAGTCATTTTACCCAGAATTGCTGGCCCTGTGATGTTTGAGGCAGGAGAGAGTTCCCAGCAGAGCGGCTCGAGCAGCTGAAGCTGGCGATGATCCGACCCAATTATCCCCTCCCGAGCCCGGGCGCTCCAGCAACTCCGCTCTGGACTCCGTTGCCCCTTGCTGGGGTAGTCCACCGGCGGCAGAGAAGCTCTGGAATGAGCCTGTGGGCTCAGGCAACTCCGCCTCTGGACTCCGTGCCCTTGCTGGGGTTAGTCCACCAGTGGCGGAGAGAAGCAAGGACGTTGCTGCGGCACTGCCAACAATGGGCCACAATAATGCCCATGCCCTGATGTGTTGCGGTCAGGCAAAGAAGCCCCAGGGCCAACGTCAGTGCAGCTGTTTGGACAAAGATGAACCCACGTTAGCAGGCATCTCTGATGAGCAATCCCTGCCCAGCCGGGGACGACAACCCTCCTCGGGACCGTCTCCTGGAGAACTGGACGGGCTGACATCAGCACACGGGCGGGGAGAGCAGAGGCACCACCTGACCCACGGAGAACCGCGGCGGCCGGCCAGAGAATAAAAGCGCCATATCGGCATCTGCCGCGGCCAGTTCGTTGATTTGGGGGAGGGACAGGTAGTTTGCGTGGGACGGGGGTTATTTATACACAGTTTGCTGGGAGCTGGAGTTCCTCTCACAAAGACTGGGACCCTCCTGCACCGTGTTAACATGTACCAACGGGCGTTTGCTGGCTAGCGCTGCTACCAAGTCTCACCCAGATGGCGGAAGCGAGGCGCGGCCGGCTAGCCTGCTAATGGCCCGAGAGGGCCGGGCCGGCGCTCCGTACTTTCCCCGAATGGGACACAACGAACCGGTGGTTATAGCGACCACCAAGGTAAGAACCAAGTCGAGACTGGACTCGACTTAAGTTTCCCTATGACTGTACCCGTGTGTTTCACATAGGGGTGACGGGTGGGGGGGCAGGAGATTGGCCGGTGGCGGTCACAGGGAAGGGGAAGAAAGGCGACTTGTAGGGCCGGCTGGACTTTCCCATTACCTGGCGGAGCAGAACAAGGGGACCTCAGGTAAGGCCCCACTGGTTGCAGCGCTTGCTCTGGGCTGGGATGGTACAGGGGTTGATGGGCAAAGCTAGACCACCCCAGATTTACCTGCCGCCAAGAGATAAGGTGGGTCGCATCCTGGCACCAGCAACCCGAGACATCCCCTGGTAATGGGAGACAGTGCAGGGAGATGCCTCAAACTCAGGGTGTCCCTGGATCCAGGTGGATTAGCTAGGGAGAAGATGGGTGAGGGGAGGCGTTTGTTTACAGTCAGGTAGCCAGCAGCAGATATCAGGGGAGGGGGAAAAGGAAGGGAGCTTGTAGGGACCGCCAGGCTTCCCCATTTACCTGGGCGGAGAGCAAGGGGACTCCTCAGTAAGAGCCCCACACTGTTGCAGCCTTTGACTATGGGCTGGAAGGGGGTACAGGGGGTTTGGGTGGCACAGTTCCGACCACCCCCAGATTACCTGCAGGCCAAGAAGCGAAGGTTGGGTTGCATCTGCCACCACAACCCTGAGCTCACCTGCCCGGTAAGGTAGTAGGGGGCACGTCTTAAGGTGAGAGGGCTAGCCCCGTAGCACCCAGCTCTAGGGTAGGATGGCCTGGGAGAGGCGTTGGGTGTGGGCCAGTGGGAACACGGGGAGGGGAAAGGACAGCAAGTGAGCCAGCAGTTTCTCCGCTTAACTGGCAGGCCTCAGGGGGGTGGTTATGTCTCAGCTCAGCAACCCCCTGTTGCAGCTGGCTATGGGCTGGGGTATGCCTGTGTGGCAGTGGGCTTAGGACTGTCCACCACCAGGGATCTACCGGCCACCAAGCGCAAGAGCGGTTGCATTCTGGAGAGGTGCCCTGAGCTCAACCTGGTAAGGGGAGACACGTGTCAGGGAGAGCCTCACTCAGGTTGTACTTTTCCCTAGGACCCAGGTAGGGTTTAGCAGGAGACTCGGTGAAGCAGTTGAGGGGAGGCTGCAGGTAGATAAGCCAGCAGACAGATCTCAGTGGAGAGGAGAGGGGCTAGTGGTTAGCCAGGGAGGGAGAAAGCAGAGGTATTGCAGCTGGAGTTTCTGTTACCCATGGCAAGCCCTACAGGGGGTTGTCTCCAGATCGGCAGCCCCAATGTTGCAGCCTGTGATATGGCTGGGGGTATCCGGGGCCAGTGCACGGCTGTGTGCGCAACCCCAGGGTACCCAGCCCCAGCCCAGCAGAGCTTTAAGGCCGGTTTATGCATCTGGAGAGGGGATGCCACTGAGCTCCCCACTGGTAAGGGGCGGAGAACGAAGGTCCAGGGGAAGTAGGCTGGCACTCAGGTAGTTCCAGGGTCTGGGGTGGTAGGATTGCCCAGGGAGCGAGAGGAGTGCAGGTGGGTGCAGGGAGAGTAGCAGCAGGCTGAGGGGCTGGGCCTAGGGGCGGTAGGACAGGGACGGCCCGTGGAGCAGGGGGGAGATAGGAGGTCAGTGGCGGTTGTAAGGCCAGCTGAGCAGACAGAAGCTAGGGATGGGTAGGTATGGCAGAAGGTTCCATTGTTCTGGCCTGGCCAGGAGTGAACCCCTCTGACAGAACCCCCATGAGTTCCCAAAGGAGAGGTGTGGGTAGATAGGCAGCAGGGAGGGAGACGCAGGGAGTATAGCGGAGAAAGCTACACGGACGGTGCGCAGAAGACCAGAGGCAGGGGTATTGGCCCATACCAGATGGTGACATAAAACCCTTCCCAGACTTGGTGACGGGAAGCCTGATGGTCGTGCCTGGATAGCTTGGTTCCTGTTAGGTAGAGCAGAGATATGGCAGTCTTGGGCATACTGTGCAGTCATAGTGTGCACAGGAGCACCCTTTCATCACATGGACTGGTTCACAAGGCCTGGCGGGGGGGGCAGAGGAGGCAAACCGAGAGCAGAATGCCTCGGTTTGCATGGATCAGGAGCTGTTACAATCCATGTGTTACTGGTCCATTGCGGAGGACAATTTTGCCAGGCACAACTCCCGCAGGACAATGTAGTGAAGCGTCGCAGCGACACAGCCAAAGAGGACGACCGTGTCTGGCAAAAAAATCTTTTATTAGTTAAGAGGATCATAAAAACCAGAGGTGTGAAACCTTCGACGCGTTTCATGCAACAAAACATGACTTTATAAGAATAAAAGTGCATTTGTTGCACGGAAAGCGCATCGAAGGTTTCACAACCGTCTTCAGGTTTATGATCTCTTAACTAAATATAAAGATTTATTGGCCAGACAACTCTTGCCTTTTGGCTGTGGGCTGCACGCTTCACTACATTGGATCTCACCTCAATGGATTACAGCCAGCACGCTAAGGAAGAGAGGGACTGAGAACGAAGTTTGGTACATAAGGTGAGTACGTTTGCTGGGGCCATCCCCAATGAGGTAAGGGGGGGGGGTTTTTGTGCCAATTACCCGCGCCTGCCCTCAGGGTAAGTAATTGGAGCCTTTCATAGTTGGTTGACTGGCTTAATTGTAATTCACCAGTGCCTCTCTTGCTCCTTTATTTGATTAATATGAGGTGTCAATTGTGCTTGACGCCCCATTTCTCTTCCACTGATATACCCATCATCAGGACCGTGCTTGAGGGAGTCAAGGTGCGGCAGTGATACCCCCAGTGCCGGGGAGGAGGCGCATTGGGGACAGGCGCGGGACACATTGAAGGAAACCAGCCAAGGAGCGGTTGTGACGAAGTGAGGGTTGGGCCCGGGATTAAAGGTGGTACTCCCCCAAGAGCCCCCTCAACCGTTGCCAGGGAGACAAGGGGTTACTGGGCCTGAGGCCCAGACGAACCTGTGACTTAATTTTACTTATTTTTTTTGTTAAATAACATGAAAATGCGTATTCCCACTGTGTAAATGTATTCTCCCTGTTCCCCTGTCCCATTGTAGAGCTGGCGTCTAATCCGTACCTGATAACACACACACTAGGATCATCAGGGGTTGAAGTAAGTACAGTTTAAGGACAATTCCATTGTATAGGTTGTCTTTTCAGGAAATTGGACTTCAAGGGAGCTTACTAATGAAGTTGAATGGGGAGAAAGCATTAGGCGTTTTTTGTTTGTACAGTACTCGCTTAATACACTTTTGCAGGCAAGCCAGAGGAGACGGTTCTAGGGTTAGGTTGTGAATTGGATGCTCAAATAGGACATCCTGCTAGATTGAGCCTGGCTTCACAGGGGGTATGTTTATGCGAGACAAGGAATGGAAGCTCGTAGGTTGTTATTCACAGCTCCAACAAAAAGGTAGTCGGCTTCAAAGGGTGATTGATGGGGGTAGGGGTTGGACTACCCCAGCAGAACTTATCAACATAGGTAACCTTATAAATATACGAGAATATATGAGATGTACCTGGCTGCACCAGCTAGAATACATAGTTTAGTGGGATTTAGCATATCTTGTGAGGATGCGTATAAACACTGATGTATAGTCAACTGGTCTGATAAATGCCAGATAATTATATCTCTATAATTTTCTCTTACATATTGTATTGTTCGGTCCTCTCTGCGAGGTTCAGGGTGTCACGGCTGGTATTCCATTATTATCCACCTGACGTGTGTATTCACGGAAGCGGAAGTTATGAATGATTTGCCAGTAAATATAAATTTTCGTTGATGAGTTCTGAGAAACTGCAACTCCTTGCTATTGATAATGAGCAGGGATTTACAAGCTTGGTCACTCAAAGGCTAAAGTGGTTAATTGTTTAGGCTGCTTGGCCTTAGGGACCAAGGGAAAGTGGATGTTTTTGTAAATGGTGGGAATTCACACTCAATGGAAGCCAAAGAGCTTCAAAGACTTTGAGCTAGCCGTCGCGGGCACCCATAGGAAAGATATGAGTTTGATTGAATCGTATATAATCTGTGGTGAAGCCCTTATATTCTTGTTCTTCATGTTCTTGATGGCAAATGTATCTTCAGCATGCATGTATCTAGCCGTGTTGCCTTGTGAGTCAAAGAACTATAGGGAGAAAGGGCCAAGCTTAATAATCCAGCTGGCTTTCTTGCCTGATCTTTCGAGTTAAATGTCTATATTTGCCTGGCGTATTTATACATTATGTGTGTCACCCCTTTATCAAGGAATAATAATTATATTTATCATATCTATCAGTCTCGTCCAGAGTCAAACCAGGTTATATATTTTTATATATAGTTTTGGTGAACCTTTGTTGTTTGATAAACTTGTCAAAAGCTACCCGTGACCAACGTCTATACCACTCTATATTAAGTAAATGTAAAAATTATATTAGCAAAACGATGGGGCGAGTTGTGTCTGAAACCGGCCATTGTCGCAAACAGCATTGCTCTGATGTGGTGAACGTTGATGTTTGACGAGGATCTCACATTTCATAAGGTTCCCTTTCCCCCCCCCTTTTTTACCTGTTACTCGCACGCTTTTGATTTGGCTTGTTGCACACACAGACCCTTCTATGTCCCTTACGCACTGTACCCGGCTCATTGTGGCCAAATTTTTTTCCTTCCCGACGGATTCATGTTGTGCATGTTACTAAGGTGTTATAGGTAGTCATTTTAGAGCAGGTTATATTCATGCATTGTTAGCACTAGGTAAAAAATCGGATTGACCACGGTGTCCAGTAGTGTAACCGACTGTCCAGAGTATTTTGGACAGTTTTTTCCCCAGAAAAAAGGCAGTTTGCTTTTTACCACCTTTTTTTATTTGCTCTTTTGTTCTGGTGTGCTATGTGTTTTGTGTTCTAGATGGCTCACTTACCGTTTATAACAATTGTGTCTAAAATCTCATCTTCTTTTCCTGTCATATGTGAATAGAATATTTTTATTTGTCATTTAGACTACTTATTTTTAATTGGACTACATGGTTTCTAGTATGTTCTGTGGGATATTAGTCTTCCCACTTTGATGATTGGTTTAATATGTTAATTGTGTTTGATGTAAGCTCCATTGGGACTTGTGTGATGACAAGGCTTGGAAGCTCTTCTAGGGTAGATTTTGCAGGTGGGGAGAGGATCAAGTGATTCACTCATACCACTAGCTCATACCATTTAATTGACCTTTGTGTGGGCGGCATAGCCTATGACCATTATATAAACCGAACTCCCAGGCGCAAGTAGTACTCTTTGATAAAGAGCCTCACGGCGCGGAGGCGAAAACGCGTCAGAGTTTAAATTAGTGTGTCTGTCCTTTTTTGGCTATTATGCCTAATAAATAAACTCATTTTTTGAATCAAGCCCTCTTTATTATTTTTGGCAGTGCTCTGCTCTTTCACTACTATTTTTTGACCTTCTCCCTGCATTGCAGCACGCACCGGCACTTCATACACGGATCAGCTGTTCCACCTGAGAGGATTTCCTTCACTAGCTGCGTAGTGTCTTGGACATAGCCAGTGTGCAGCCGATAACCCCTTCCCTCACCTGCTCCGGGATACTCCAGCATTGACGGACCCAGCTTGGAGGTTTTGAGTGTGTCGTCCTCCCCACTAACAGCCGCCACTTACCCCCCTGCAGCAACGGACCGGTTCATCAGGAGATTTCCAGCAGGCACCCGGTTAGACGGCCAGAGACTCTGCTTGCAGGGCTCCATTTCACCTGTCAGTCTCTTTCACCGGGTCTGCCGCACGTTCAGCCGAGGAGGTTAACACCAGCAATCATCTACTCCCGGGGGGGGTGTGCTCCATCGGCGTGGGGACACCGTTTCCAACGGCTCCAAACAGGTGAGGTGGGGGTATTCAGGCCCGCACATACCATCGGCACACCAATTGGGACACCCTTACCGTTTATTCATTCAGTATTTGGTTTTCTACTAAGTGCTTATTTTTTATTGACTGCCTGGCATATTTGTAGCACCACCAGGGGATTATCCCCATTTTTCTCACATTTCATTACAGAGCTCAAACTGAGGGTGCTTTTCAGCTCTGGTTGACCTTTGACTTCCCAATTTTACTACTGCTATCTGCTCCAATGCATATTAAAGTGTCTCCTCCTCTCTCTGTATGACAAGGAGGCAGGTAGAATGTTAAGCGATACTATTACTTATGAAACTAAGATTAATGATCAGACGAGGGAGTTTGAGTGAGCTGGCTCTCATATTAAACAGGAGGAAGACGTTAGGGACAAGAAAGAAAAGACCCCACTAGGGTCATGCAATCCTCCCTATTTGAATATAATCACATTGACTGGAAAGAGGTGGTGTTAGCCACCTCCACTGATATAGAGAATTTATTTAAATAATGGAAAAATCAAGGAACATAAAAACAAATACCAAATATGCTCACTATGCTGGCAATCTCAGTAGGAAAGTGATCCTACTCGAGAGTATAACGTAGCTCACAACTGTGATAATGCGCCTATAAATACCTGATGCGATGTGTATACATACTGGAAATAGCTGCCTATCATAAACAAACGTGCGCTTGTGATATAAGTGATAGAACTAATTACATGTGAAATTGTAGAAATATTTACACTAAGGTGATACTAACTGAATATTGTGATTAAATAAAATAGTATAGCTAGACCAGTATGTATCAGTTTGTAACAGTATGTTACCAGTATGTACTGTTTGCCAGCTCGATCAATGTCTATGCATACAGAGAATCCAGATGATTTACAAATAAAGGAATTTTACTGCAAGACCTGCTCTTATCATCCTTGCTGTGCGCTGCATACCCTGGCCTATGTAATAATACTATCCTTATCCCTGTATGTACAGCGCCGCCGTCACTGTCAGTGCTGTGTAATAATACTATCCTTATCCCTGTATGTACAGCGCCACCGTCACTGTCACTGCTATGTAATAATACTATCCTATCCCTGTATGTACAGAGCCGCTGTCACTATCAGTGCTGTGTAATAATACTATCCTTATCCCTGTATGTACAGCGCCGCCGTCACTGTCAGTGCTATGTAATACTATCCTTATCCCTGTATGTACAGCGCCGCCGTCACTGTCAGTGCTATGTAATAATAATATCCTTCTCCCTGTATGTACAGCGCCGCCGTCACTGTCAGTGCTATGTAATATCTTGATAAAGTGCATTTTTGTTGCACGAAACGCGTCGAAGGTTTCACAACCGTCTGTTTTATGATCTCTTAACTAATAAAAGATTTTTTGCCAGACCACTCTTGCCTCTTTGGCTGTGCGCTGCACGCTTCACTACATTGGACTCTCCCTCACTGGATTCAGCAGCACGCCTAAGGAGAGAGGGACTGGAGGTACTAAGTGTGAGTACGTTTGCCTGGGGCCATCCCAATGAGGTAAGGGGGGGGTGTTTTTGTGCATTTACCCCCTGCCTTCAGGGTAATTGGAGCCCTTTCATAGGTTTGTACTGCTTAATTGCTAATTCCCAGTGCCCTCTTGTCCTCTTATTGTTAATGTGAGGTCAATGTGCTTGAGCACCATTTCTCTCCACTAAAATGATATTTGAACTGAATTATTTTGACTTTACCCCTTGCATTGCAATGCGCTTTTGGCCACTTTGGCAGAAAAGTGGTAAATATATGAAACCCAGTTGACATCCTTAAAGCTGTATGAAGTGCACATTTCACTCGCTTCGGTTCAAAAGTTTGCAGGAGGTTTGCTTAATGCTATAAGTCAATCTTCAATTTCGCCATTTCCAAAAAGTGACATTTTGAACAATTCGGGGCATTTCGCTAGAACGTTTTGTGCCAAAAGTTCAATTAATGCCTTCACTGTGTATTCAAAACCTTTGCAATATTCGATCGAAATGGCGCAAAGCGACTCTCGACAATTTCACACGTCACTTACTGTGAGTAAGATCCATAAGAAATGAGTGATATTTTTCAGTGGTATTAATAACACAGCAATTTTAATGACAGTACATATTTTGGAGCATACTCTGCCCTTCTCTGTTTTCCTTAATTAATTATGCCATTTTCACAGGCTTCTGGAGTCAAGCAGAGTATCCAACTCTACTGAGATTACTGCCGCCGTCAGTAACTTTATTATAATAAAGTAAGTTCTGAAGAAAGACTGACTTGATCATTACCACACTGTTCACCTGGAGTTAGTTAGCAGGTATACTCATTCTATGTTTCATTCCTTGACCCAGTGGGGGTTTTTTAACGTTTCTCACTGGCGCAGAACAACAGATAGGTTCTGGACAAAAATATGGCCTTTAAAAGGAAAAGTGAGGATTTTTTTATGCGAGACCACTACATTCTATTAGACAGCAGCTGCTAAATTCAGCGAGCCTTGACAGGTCTGGAATAGGTTAATAAAAATATAATTTTCTAGAATTAAGCATAAACCAACAATTTATTTTTATTAATTCACCAAATGTATAGCATTACAGAACACCTGTGTGATGGCCCCTCCTTTTAGTGACTCGGTTAATTGACTTTTTATGCAATAATCAGGGAGAAGGGGAAGGTATTTAGATTTCAGCTGGTGAAAGGGCTGAGGCCCAGTATGTTATATGTAATGATACTGGAGGAATTTTTCTTTCACTTCAGCAGAACCTGGCACTGTGGATCTTTGGCAATGCCCCGTACCGCCTACTCGCACACATTTGGGGCCTCCAGCAGCTCTGGCAGGAGCGGTGGGCGCTTAGGGCTCAGTGCTGAGGAGTGAGTATAAAATAACATACTGTAATCCACTATTGTACTTGTACACGGTTCTTCTCGACTCAAATACCTCCTGGTGGTTTTTTGTTGTTGTCCACTTTAACCTACCATTGCTATGTAGAACAGGATTATGACCTCCTACGGTATAAAACCTGATCCCCATGTGTGTTTCAATCTGTCAGTGTCTGTCAGTGTGTCAGTATGTTGTGTGTGTTTGTGTGTAAATTTGTCAGTTACAGTTTGCTCTGTCAGTGTGCTATTTGTGCCTCAGTGTCTGTCAGTGTGCTGTGTGTGATTCAGTGTCTCTCAGTGTGGGAGGTACTAAGTGTGAGTACGTTTGCCTGGGGCCATCCCAATGAGGTAAGGGGGGGGTGTTTTTGTGCATTTACCCCCTGCCTTCAGGGTAATTGGAGCCCTTTCATAGGTTTGTACTGCTTAATTGCTAATTCCCAGTGCCCTCTTGTCCTCTTATTGTTAATATGAGGTCAATGTGCTTGAGCACCATTTCTCTCCACTGTATACCCAATCCCTCAGGACGTCTTGAGGGCGTCAAGGGCGCCAGTGATACCCCAGTGCCTGGGGGAGGCGACTGGGGCACCAGGGCCCCATTGAACCGGGGAGGTGTGACGATAGTGAGGGTTTGGCCCGGGATTAACGGGGTTACTCCCCAAGAGCCCCCTCTAACCTTGCCAGGGAGACAAGGGGTTACTGGGCTGAGGCCCAGAACTGTGACTTAACCCTTGTTAAATAACATGAAAATGCGTATTCCCCTGTGTAAATGTATTCTCCCCTGTTCCCCTGTCCCATTGTAATGTCTGGGTTAATCAGTACCTGCATAACACACACATGCGATCATAGGGGTTAAGAAAGTACAGTTTAAGAAATTCCATGTATGGTGTCTTTTCAGGAAATTGGACTTCAAGGGAGCTTATTGAAGTTGAATGGGAAAAGCATAAGGGTTTTTTGTTTGTACAGTATGTTAATACTTTTGCAGGCAGCCAGAGTGGAGGTCTGGGCTTAGGTTGTGAATTGGATGCTAATAGGACATCCTGCTAGACTTGAGCCTGGCTTCACAGGGGTATGTTTATGCGAGACCAGGAATGGAAGTGTGTTGTTATTCACACCCTCCAGCAAAAGGTATCTCGCTTCAAAGGGTTTATTGATGGGGGTAGGGGTGGAGCTACCCCAAGCAGAATATCAAATAGGTAACCTTAAAATATAGAAATATTATGAGATGTCCTTGGCTGACCAGCTAAGAATTACCTATTAGTTTAGTGGGATTTAGCATATCTTGGAGGAGTCTAAACACTGTTGTATATGTAACTGCTGCTAAATGCCAGATATTAATATCTCTATTAATTTTCATATTACATTGTATTGTTCGGTCTCTCTGCGAGCGTCAGGTGTCACGGACTGTATTCATATATCTCACCTGACTGTGTGTATTACGGAACGGAAGTTATGCAATGATTTGCAGTAAATATTAAATTTTCGTTGAGTTCTGAGAAACTGCAACTCCTTGCTATGATAATGAGCAGGATTTACAAGCCTGGTCATCAAAGGCTAAGTGGTTAATTGTTTATGCTTGGCCTAGGGACCAAGGGAAGTGGATGTTTTTGTAAATGTGGTAATTCACACTTCAATGGAAGCCAAAAGAGCTTCAAAGACTTTTTGCTAGCCGTCGCGGCACCTAGGGAAAGATATGAGTTTGAAATAGTATATAATCTGTGGTCAAGCCCTTATTCATTGTTCTTCATTGTTCTTGATGCAAATGATCTTCATGCATGCATGTATCCTGCCTGTTTTGCTGTGATGTCAACTGAACTATGGGAGAAGTGGCCAGTCTATAATCCAGCTGGCTTTCTTGCCATGATCTTTAAGTAAGTGTCTATATTTTGCCTGTTATTTATACATTATTGTGTGTTCACCTTTATCAAGGAATAAATTATATTTATCATATCTTAAGTCTCGTCCCAGTTCAAACCCAGGTATATATATATTTATATATAGTTTTGGTGTAAATTACAACTTGTCACAAGCTACCGTGACAATACTTATACCATCTATATATTAATAAATGTAAATAATATATTTAGCAAAACGATTGGGGCAGTGTGTCTGAAAACCGGCATGTCGCAAACAAGCATTCAGCTCTGATTGGCTGACGTGAGTTTGAGAGATTTCCATTTCAATAAAGACTTAGCGCTTTTGTTTGTGCTTTGACACACAGACCCCATAGTATGTACCGGTATTGCCAAAGAGGATTATGATGTGCATGTTACTAGGTGTTTATAGGTCGTTATAGCAGGTATATTCCATGCATGTTAGCACTAGGTAAAAAATCGGATTGCCAGGTGTCCAGTATTGAACCGGACTGTCCAGTATTTGGACAGTATTTTCTCCCCAGAAAATGCAGTGCACCCCCTGGTTTGCATTTTTTGTTTCTATGGCAACCATTTACCAAGTCAAATCCCCTTCCTCTACTGAAACAGGCTTTGGCACACCCCTTTTTGAGCCCTGCCATCTCTCTAGCAGTGCACAAATTGGATCTAGTGACAGCCTGGTCACATCATCTTCCCCAAAGTACTTTGCATCTTTGGTCCTCTTCTGCTGCACTAAAAGCCATTTAGTGAACCCCTGAGACGAATCTTCACCGATCGATCACCGGAGAACAGATCGATCGGCAACTTAGCTAATTACTAATCATTGTTACTTATCATTGTGTGGATTGTAGTGGTGCACACTTCAATGAATTTACAGTGATCACCTATTAAGTTTTTTGTGCCGTTTTTTCACTTTTCACCAGTAACCAGCACCCATCCATGACACTGGTCTGCTGGGAACCCCCAGCACACCTGCTTCAGCACCCATCCACGACGCTGCTGTGCTGAGAAACCCCATCTCATCTGCTCCAGCACCCATCCACACAGATGTCAACAGCACTCCTCGCACCAGATCCAACTCAGTCACCTGTATGCTGAATGGTTTAAGTTGTGTTGAAATCCCTGACAACTCATCGGTGCAAAAGATTGATCTTCTTTTGGAGACCATGTTCAATATGGATAGGCGTATGGATAAGATGGAGAGGAACATCACGGGAATCTATTCTTTGCTTGGAGTCCCTGCCCCTGTATTTCCGACACAGGAGGATGGCCTGGATTTGACCTTCACGCTTTCAACACCAAGAACACCATGGCCCCCCCACGCTCACCCTCTCCATCTGCAGAATGTATGCTCTTGTGGTGGACGAGATGACAACCCTGGTAAGGCCACGACAAGAGTTGACAACCCCGATAAGGCCACGACAGGAGAAAAGCATCCTCCCAGACCACCTACCCTCGCCCACAGCCAGAAGCACACCAGCTCCAGCACCCAGGATTGAAACGCTCCCAGAGATCATCTTGAGAGAACTGCCTCAGCTCGTCTGAGAGAAATACAAGATCGGAAGTGCTGGTCTAGCCCAGAAATATGCCCCGTTCATCTTTAAACACCATGCCAGTTTTGAGATGTACAGCAAGTGGACCCGTAATGTAAATTATGAAAGAAATAAATTCAAGAAGGGTCTGCCGGCAAATTTAAGGAACACAATTTTGGAAGAAGTGCAGTGTTATTTTAATGTTACCACTCCTGTTATGAGAACCGTGAGAGACACCATCAATGGCTTTTTGAGTCATACAAGAGCTCTCCCCTGGAAGGCCAGCCAATTTTTGAGGGCCTCAAACATGAGTTTGAGAGATTTCCGTTTCAATAAAGACTTAGCGCTTCTATTTGTGCTTTGACACACAGACCCCATAGTATGTACAGGTATTGCCATAGAGGTTTTTGATGTGCATGTTAGTAGGTGTTTATAGGTCATTATAACAGGTATATTCCATGCAAGTTAGCACTAGGTACCACATAGGATTGCCAGGTGTCCAGTATTGAACCGGACTTGACATCACATTGATGTGTGGGAGCGCCTATTTTTTCACTTCATAGTTTGCATATGGCATTTAATTTAAATGTTGTGGGGAAGAGAACAGGGCCTCTGTACTTGCCACGCCCCCCCCCCCTCCTCCCCAGAAAATTCAGCGCACCCCCTGGTGTTTCTTTGAATGTAGGATTTTATTAATACGCAGACGTGCTGGGCCTCTTTCAATTCCTCAGATAGAGAATAAAGCCATTTAATATATGAAGGGCCGCCTAGTGGAAATGTTGGGTAATGTTCTTGCATTCTGAAAGGACAAAAAGCCATAAAGCAGTTAACATTAGTAACAAGCATTTGAATTGGAATATATAAAAAAACATTTTAACGTGTTCGATAATAAGTAATACAGAAAAAAACACATGGTCAAATATCCTTAAATAAACATACAATACATTATGCTTTTATTAAGGCTGGGGGGGCTCAACTCCGGTGTTTATGCTGCCCTCCCCACCCCCCAAAAAGGTCAGGTTTTCAGGATATCCCAGCTTCAGCACAGGTGGTTCAATCAGAGGCTCTGGCTGAGCCTTTGATTGAGCCAGCAGTGCTGAAACTGTGACTGATTAAGACACCTGTGCTGAAGCATGGATATCCTTAAAACCTGACCTGTTGGGGGAGGGGGTGGGATTTTAGGACTGGAGTTGAGCACCCTTGCACTAAGGGATAGCTTCAGGGGTTCCAACCTTACAGTAATAAGTCCTGAACTCTAAAGCAAACACGTTTAATGAAATATTCAACCCTTGGGCTCTTTTTAAAAAAAAATTCTTCCCTGAAATCGCACAGTGAGCGTCTAAAGGTCATTTACAGCCCTAAATAAGTATTTGTGGGAGAAGAAAGAACACACATGCATGTATCTTCAGTCCACAAGGGAATAAAGAAATATAATCAGAAATCTTCTGAGTGTGATGGTACAGTATATAGGCAGATTTCTGCAGGGAAGTGATGGGGCTTGTTAAAGCATTATATTTCTACATCAATTGTGGGGGGGGGGGGACTTGTGTTTTGACAAACAGAACATGATCCTACACTAAATTATATATACAAGCTAATAATGAGAAGGTCTGGTGAAAATGCAACAGGCAAAAGCCAAGATATGGGGAAGAATCCTGTTGAAAATGTCAGCCTGGGGTACTGGAGCTGTGCCCTCCTGTGTTAAGACAAACTGCAATAATAGGAAGGACGTCACTGCTCAAAGGAGCTCGCAATCTAGATCAAGGAAGTGAGACACAAGGAATAGAAGTGATGAATTAACCCACCATCCAATCAGAACCAATCTAGGGTGTATATATGGACAAACGAAGCGTTACGCTATTGATCGAAATCCTGATGAAGCTGCTGAGCCAGCGAGCCAGCGAAACGCATTGAGTGAACAGGCAGCAGTCCAGAAGTGTACCCTGAATGCCCCAGAGCCCGTGAGAATCCATTCTGCGATCGATCGCTAAACCGGAAGTGACGCGATGGGCCGGACCAGAAGTGACGTGACGCAACTCCGGGAGTGGGGTGGATGGCAAACGCTGAAGCTGCGCATTGATTTCAATGTATCTATGCACATGATGCTCATGTGAGTGCATTATTTATTGCTTTTTCCAATACATTGATAGTGAACATAACAATGTTGCACTAAAGGTGTCATTCTTTCTACCGAGGGTTTGCCCTGCTGACACCAAAGAGTTTATGTCAAGCAAGACCTCTCTGCATACTGCTGGGTCCACATCATTTCATCTATTATTATCCACTGCTGAATTTAAACTGGGAGAATGTGAGTTCCCAATCAGGATTCCTTCATAGATTGCTTTTTTCCTGTTTAAGGCATATTACACTATTTTATTTTCTCTTCTGTATATGGTGACACCTGTGCTCCCCACAAGCTTCCCCTCACCAGTGGGAAGATCCCGCCTGTGATTTCAATTTTCTGTGTATAACTCCAGCAAATGTGCAGTTTTAATTCTCACCTGTTAGGCTTCCGTCATGCACTGATCTGTGGGAAGGAAATACATGGATATTTTAAAGAAGTGGTGTACACACACACACACACACATACACACACACATTACTTTGTAACCTACATGATTTGGGTTATCAAATCTGTCTCTGTTAGGCTGCGATAATACCAGCAGGGCGCGCACGCTCCCTTAGGGCGAAGCGCACACCCGAAACCTGCACTGTAGGCAGGAGACGAGAAGGAGGAGTGCCCATAACGTCACATGAGCAGTTCGCCCTCATTGGCTGAACCGCGGCCGTCACTCCAGAAAAATAATTGCTTGGATCTGCTGTAAATTCCTGCGCTTGGCCGCCTCGTTTGTGCGCGCTGAGTACAAAACATGAAATTGTTTTGCTTGCGCATGTCGTCGCGCGCCTGGCCGCTTTGGGTATAAGCACATCCTTATACATTGTAATACAGAGACTGGGAGGGCTATGTTGGCCTAAGTTGTGATCTAAATGGGTGGCTTTGCTGGTCTTGATACAAAGCAAATACAATGGCTAATACTGCACCGACACACTTTATTCGAGCAAATACCCAGTATGTACCTGGCAGATACCTGGAATGCGCCGCTCCTCACCTCTGACAAGCCCCATTGCGTTTGCCTTCCCAGCCTGGGTTCATGCCTGGCTGATGGGCGGCTGATCTGTTAAATGATAATGATTAGGATTTAATAGGCTGCAATGCTTCGCGTGTCTACCAGATGGCATAAATTCATGAATTGTAATGCAGTATATATATATATATACTGTGCAGTATTGCAGCCAGTGGGAATAAAATGCTTCAATCCCTGCCTGGAAAATAACGCAATGCACTCGGGCAGAAAACAGTCACAAACCTCAATACACCCGGGTATACCCGAATTCGTGGGACTAGCCGAGCTCGAATAAAGTGTGTCGCCAGTGTACATGTGTATTTCCACCTGTGCTTAGCATTGTACCATGTGAAATACCTCGTTGTTTTCTTACCAGTTTGAGGCAGAAAGCGAATATTGTCCACACCAAGCCCTTGTTGCAGAGAGAAATTACGGAATCTGATTAGCAGTTCTGGCCTCAGTTCCTTATCTCGGCCTGAAACCAGAAAGCAAAAATGCTTCCAAAATGTTCCTGCCCATCATATCCTGCTTGAGGAATCTTCAACAACCCGCAGTCCTATTAATGTGCCAGTAATACCTCCGATTATCCCTCTACCTTCACCTGATACACACAGGTTTTTTACTGCTCCCCCAGTATTCCACTAAGATATTAAATGACCCCCTCATATTTCTTATTCATACTCCCATAATGTTTTATTCCGTTCCACATATCCACCCGGTGCATTGTTTCCTTCCTGCTCAGATTCTTGTTTTAGCATCCGCTCCCCATTGCTTCCCAATATATTCACATCTTCCGCTGTTAAATCCCAACCGTTCCTCCTCTGCTCCTTTGTATTCTCAGTGTAGGTATCCCTCCGTTTCCAGCTTTGCTTCTCTAGGTCTTTTCTAGTAACCATATTTTGTGGAATATGGTCCTATCCATTGCTACCCCTTTTAGTCTATACCTTGGATGTGACTTTCCACCCCAGTCATACCTTTGTGGATTACTACTGCCCATAGATGATGGACCTTCTCACCTAACTCCAGTGGAGCGTGCACTTACCAAGCAGAGTCACTATGGTGTAGACGTCGTTTTCATTGGTATTGCGCATGGACATCAAGGCATACTCCTTGTACATGGTCTTGACAAAGCGCACGTCAATATTCTGACCCGAGCCTTTTAGAGAACACACCAAAAAGTGATTGCCTTATCTACCAAAAGTACCTCTGAGCAGGGGAACGGGGTCTTACTATTTTACTAAACAACAATTTGTCCTTCTATGTATGGGATTTTTGTGTTAACAATATGTTTTTTACATTGTTATGTTATCTGTCATTAGTTCACTCATTTAGTATTAGCCTCAAATCTAATAATCATATGATCGTTTGATAAATGTCAGGTAAAGTACAGTAGGTGCCTGTTCTAATGTAACTGCCCTCCATGCTGCTCCTGGATAAGACTAGTACAGGGGGCTGCAACCTTTCAAGGAAGATTAGCCATTTTATTAAAAATGTATTTGTCCAAAATATTCAGAGTCACGTTACATAGTTATATATATAGTTACATAGTAGATGAGGTTGAAAAAAGATATATGTCCATCAAATTCAAACTATGCTAAATTTAGACAACAGATACTTTATCCTACATCTATACTTATTGATCCAGAGGAAGACAAACAAAAAACCCAGATATCCAATGATATCTCATAAGGGGGAAATAAATTCCTTCCTGACTCCAACAATTGGCAATCTGATTACTCACTGGATCAACATCCTTCCCATGTTTACTTATTTGATATATCCCTATATACCTTTCCTTTCTAAAAAGATGTCCAACATTTTTTAGAACAAATCTATTGTATCTGCCATCACAGTCTCCATGGGTAATGAATTCCACATTTTAACTGCCCTTACTGTAAAGAATCCTTTCCTTTGTTACTGGTGAAATCGCCTTTCCTCCAACCTTAAGGGATGGCCCGAGTGCTTTGTATTGCCCTTGGGATGAATAGTTCTTTTGAAAGCTCCTTGTATTGTCCCCGAATATATTTGTATATAGTTATCATATCCCCTCTTAGACGCCTCTTTTCTAATGTAAATAAATCTAATTTAGCTAGCCTCTCCTCATAAGTTAGATTCTATATCTTCTTTATTAATTTGGTGGCTCTTCTCTGCACTCTCTCTAGTTCCATAATGTCTTTTCTAAGGAGTGGTGCCCAAAATTGTACTCCATATTCAAGGTGTGGTCTAACTAATGCTTTATAAAGGGGCATAATTATGTTAATTTCCTTCCATCCATTGCAATTTTAATGCAATATAAGATCTTGTTTTCCTTGCAGCTACTGCATGACTTTGGGCATTATTGCTAAGCCTGCTGTCTACAACCACTCTTAAATCCTTCTCCATCAAGGATTCCCCTCTTTTACACCCATTTAATTTGTAAGTCGTCTGTTTATTCTTGCTTCCCAAATGCATAACCTTACATTTATCTGTATTAAACCTCATCTGCCATTTACCTGCCCACGTTTCCAGTCTCTCCAAGTCCCGGGGATCGCATGAGGCCTCTGTAACTGCTTAACTTACCTTGGTTCCAACAACACGTCTCCATGGCAACTGGTATAAAATGACGCTGTGGGGTCATTTGACGCCGCAGCCGTGCATGGGAGGGGGGGGAGGGGCGCAAGCCAGAGGGGAGAGAAGGAAGGGGGGTGCATGAAGGTATGTTTGCGCACCCCTGGACTAGGGCACAAGTGAAACAAAATACTTTTATACATTGAAATTAATAGGCACTTATTCGTATTCACTCACATTTTAAAGCCAAACCTCTCACTCTTACACCTTGTAATGTGTGAGGGAAAAACACCTCTCTCTGGCTTTGCCATAAAGGGCTATACTGTCCATTTGGAAACCATTTGGATCTTCAGACTCCCTCAAAGCTCTATCAGCACTTTTCCAGCCACATGCCTGTGCGTGGCAGTGTAATAATAATACATATTAGAGTTAGTGGCAATTGTCCCTTATGAGATAATGTAATTACAGTATCTCTCACAGGATTTCTGAAAGTAAGAATGACACAGTGAGACTTTACACTTCCCAAAATTCCAAGGAGACTCAGACACCCTATTTTCATATAAGAGGACCTAATGATCCTACTATCTGGTTATAAATAATCTCCTCATCCTAAAAAAATAAACCCCCATGCCAAATGTAAATGTGACATTAGGGCACAGTTATATGTATGTGTTGAAGTACATGAATGGAACACCCACAGGTATTGTGATGTTTGAGTGAAGAGATAACAAACCTATCTGGCTCTTCATGGGGAATAGTCACTATTGCCTGCACTTTAGTGAAGATATTCCTACATCTGAAAGTTCAGTGCACGAGGAACCAGATGATTGGCCCTGTGTGCCTAGATTGAAAATTGTGACTGATCATTCTCACAGCCTGGAGTCCTATTCATCAAAAATAATCAAATAATCATGAACTAGACCGGATGCTGTAATCTTACGTGGAAATTTAGTACGTAAGCGGCCTGGCTGGTCTGTCTTGAAGTATATCATGGTCTTCTTTTCACATATGTCCATCCTGGAATATAATGACAGGGGGAGCAGTGGTAAATGAGTGTTCTATCTCTAATTTCTATATCAGAGCTCCCATTGTGTCCTTGTAGTCCTTGTAGTCCTTGTAGTCAGGGGCTTATAAATAAATAAAAACAACCCTGTCACCTACTTGTTCCCAGACACCCATCTCACCCAGGATGTGCCCATTCTAAAGTGGGCCTCAGTGCATATTATTCATTTCTAGCCCTATTAAATCGTAAACCAGTGGACATGCCATGCACCTCCCTGATGAAAGGGCCCTGAGATGGCTCCAAAACGTTGGATACCTATGGATTAAGTACCCTTTTCTTTTCATCTTCCTGTAGCGCTGGGTTTCCTTCCCTGGTCATTTTATTTTGGTGAAGTATCTTTTTTTATACTATTTATGACGCGCACTTGCCAATTGTGAGCTAATTGTTCTATGCATATGGTGTGTTATCTCTCCACATTTGTGTGAATATATATATATATATATATATATATATATTTATATACGTGGGGTCCAAGTGACAAAATGCGTCGGGACGCTGTGACGTCATTGCGTATTTTGTGCTACGCCAGGAGGATCGGAGGTCCAGAGGGAGAAATCTTGTCGGATTTCCCTTACAATCACTAGGCTCAATACAGTGGACACATTACCTTTACCATCACAGCTGATATTGGACCCCTCCATCCTGGTAACGCTCTACAATTCTCTCAGCTGCATGTGTTTTTGATCCCTGTGATGTGATTGCAAGTCTTGCAGACTCTACTCTTTCACTTAATTACATGTCCGGTTTTATGCTATGGGACTGGCACTCCTCTCTTTTCTCTTTTTTATTTAGGTAATTTCGTGATCCAGCTAAGATCACCTTGAAGCAGCTGCCTCCTCCATAAGTGACTGTTCTTTCAAATTGGACTGCTTATGTTCATCAACATTTTGGGACAGGTTCGAAGTTTCTTTTTATCATTATTTATACTTTTGTGGTTATATTTGTATTTTTTTGTGATATTTCAACTTTGCACTATTTCCCACACAGTTACCTAGCTTAATGTTATTTCCTGTCCTATTGTCTAGATTTCAGTTACACACTAGTCAAACGCTGCTGTGTGTGTGTGTCTGTGTGTGTGTGTGTGTGTGTGTATATATCACACACACACACACACACACACACACACACACACACACACAGACAGCTACCAAGTGACACACACACACAGACAGCTACCAAGTGACACACACACACACACACAGACAGCTACCAAGTGACACACACAGACAGCTACCAAGTGACACACACACACACACACACAGCTACCAAGTGACACACACACACACAGCTACCAAGTGACACACACACAGCTACCAAGTGACACACACACACACAGTGATACCCGCCTCCCAAGCGCGCTTGCTGTCTCCTCTGCCAGGACAGCAAAAAGCTCCTGGTAGAGCGAGTGGCAGCAAGCATCAGCGAGCAGCAGCACCTAAGCGCTTACAATGTCCGAGGCCTAAGATCCACAAGAGCCCCTCTCGCCCACCAGGGAGACCCATTGTTTCTGGCATGGTGAGGGGGTAAGGGGGGAGTTGTGCGAGCCCGCGTGCAAATTTATTAACTAATTTCTGTGCCTCTGTAACACAATCTTACCTGAGACACACCATGGATGTGCTGACCAGGTTGGACTGCATCACGGCCGACGAGCATACCATCCTCTCGACCCGTGGAATCCCTGTATACCAGCATTCCCCATTGTGACCGCCTCAGAGTATCAAAACACTTTGTACTTATGCTAAATATTTCTTTTGATTAAGTTGATTTTATTATAACATTACTTCAATTTATATTAACCCATAATTATTTTGTGTTTAAAAACCATTTTTTTTGCAGATTAGAGGCACAGCAATGGGTGCGGCGCGTGCACCCTCCTATGCCAATCTCTTCTTGGGCTGGTGGGAAAGGGAGGTGGTCTTTTCGGATGTTAATCGGGCCTTTACCAACTTGGCTTTGTTGTGGTTGAGGTACATTGATGTCACCCTGGTGATTTGGCAGGGCACCGGTGCAGAATTTGCAGGTTTCATCGATGTCCTCAACCACAGCGAACATAACATAAAGCTTACCTTCAATTGTAGTTCTACTTCTGTGGAGTTTCTTGATATCAGGATTAGTGTGGATCAGACTGGAGGCATTCAAACGGATATTTTCCGTAAACATACTGCCACTAATTCAGTGCTTCATGCCATGAGTTCACACCCTGAGCATCAAGTTAGAGGCATCTCCAGAAGTGAGTTCCTCTGACTCAAACGTAACTGTTCGTCCCAGGACGTTTTTGAAATGAGTGCCAAGGAACTTAAAGATCGTTTCCTCAGGAGAGGCTATAGTAGGGAGAGCGTAGAAAGGAGCTACAAAAATAGCCTTTGTTGTAAACGGGGAGTTTACTACAACCCAAACCCAAATATCAGGATTCTAAGAAAATTAGGTTTGTAAGCACTTTTAACCAACAGTGGTCCGACCTGAGGGGCATCTTACAAAACATTGGAATATCCTTCTGACGGATAAACACTTAAAAAAACTCATTGGGTGACCATGTTACTCTGACTAGCCGCAGGTCTCCAAACCTGCCAGATAAACTGGTGCATGGTCACTATGTCCCTCAGATAAACTGGTGCATGTCCTATGTCCCCAGTAGTAAATGGTGCATGTCACTATGTCCCTCAATAATGTGCAGACTGTCAGAATTGGCATGGTCACTATTTCCCGCAGGCTCAGCGTACCCTTTTTTTGTCCAGTTTCATCACAACAAGAAAGGTGTTTATAAATGCGGCAGTGCTCTGCTTCAGATCAGCGACAGGCCGGCGTTTTTTCTCGCTGCAAATGGAGATGAACGACACAATGGCCCACAGCACAGAGGAGGGCGTGTTTCTCTGCTTGCAGATACATGCGACAGGGCGCGTGTTTCTCTGCTTGCCAGATACATAGCAAGCGACAGGGCGGTTTCTCTGTTTCAGCAGGTTTACCGTCATCATATTTTGCCTTTTCGTCAGAAGATGATAAAACAGAGAGCAGTGGGCGCAGGCTGCTGTTTATCATTTCAGTTCTCCCGCCCTCGTGGTCTTGTTGGTATGACAGTTCACACAAGGGCAGTTCGGTTCCGAGTTTTGGAACAATACCCTGAACATTTAAATATAATTGCAAACCGTGAACCTGATTCGTTGAAAAAAAATCACATCAATAGGATCCCATTTCCTACCATAATAGAGTTCCGGCCAACTGTCCTCCACGGGGGCTTTTGCTTCGAAGGCGGGTTCTCTCCTTGACCAGTAAGTAGGTGTCCTGGGTAAGAAGCCCAGTGGGCAAACCGTGTTAGTGGGTCGAGACGGACGCCTCCTGTTATATCTTGGACATTGTAATTCTCAGATAGGACTACTGTATCTTGGCCGTGAAAAACCATAGATCGGAGTACGAGTGTAGCTCTTTTTCGAAAACACATTTCCATTATACTATCCTTCCCTTTTTTGGCCATCAAACCTGTCTGGAGTATTTATGCAGTTGGTTCATGTGTTACCACATTGTTAATCAGTCTTTGGGACTTGTCAACTTTATGCTCCTCATATAGAGGGTTGTTGCCAGTAATCAGAGACTATTTGCAATGACACCGTTATCTTAGAGCCTTATTCTTTGAAACCCTAGACCCTATTATAAGAGTTGCTGAATCTATAGATTGTTGATTGGGGACACATATATTTAGAACTGTGTTTCTGTATCCCTTTTTGCAGACATCTGGCGATTGATTTTGGTTTCATTGTAGGGGGTTCCCTGGCATACGAGATTGGGTTTATAAGAACAGCATTGCAATGTGCCTTAGGAGCGAGTGAGGGTATTAAGTACCACGCCCTTTGTTCAGTAACCGTCCGGTGAGGGTATTAGCTGGGTATCTTCTTTCCCCAGAGTGATTGCCGTTTTTGGGTGTTTCCTACTCTTATCTCTGTCTTGTGGTGTGGTTAGTCCATATATTATGCTTGTTATATTTGTCCGTGAGACCATTTTTTATCTTTTTAAATCGTTTTTTTCTTTTTCCATCTTTGCGTTCAAGGATTAATTGCAGCGAACCAATCCGTGGTCGCCTCTGTGTCAAACCGGTTTAGGACTTGCGGCAATCACAACCACGTTGTTTGTTAGCGAGGATGGATCAGACTATTTCATTATTCGCATAGGTCCGTCCTGGTCCTTTTCTATTTGTGTTCGTCTTGAGGAATGATTCACGATGAGACCTTTTGCCAATCTGTCCCCACGTTCACCCGTTACCGTAACCATCCTTACCAACCGATGCTTGCTTTTTCTGCTGGGCACCAATCTTTGCATTGAAATCTCCCATAATGCTCTTGGTGACAATTTCCTTTGTTGCTGGTTGATTTCAGTGTCTGCATGACTTGATGTTGGAGTGTACACTTGGGATTATTTGAAGCCTGTATCTCGGTCAGCTGAATGACAACTGTCTGCTCTTTCCGATGAACGGTCATTTTCCAGAATGTTTTTTGTCTCCGTCTCTTATTAATGATTAAGCCCACTCCACTGATTCTTCTAGTATCTGTACCTCTGTAATGGAATAGGTGTCTCCACTGATTCTTCTAGTATCTGTACCTCTGTAATGGAATAGGTGTCTGCTTTTGACCTCAAAGAGGCCTTCATCTTTTCTTCTAACTTCACAAAGGCAAATAATATTATCCCATTTAATCTTTTCAAGTGAGTCTTCTAGTTCTTGCCGTGCTGCTTCAGCGGAGAGGTCCAGCAGTGGTCGGTAGTCCGCGTGTGTTTAACCTCCGGGGAGTCTCAGTCTGTGCCTTCATGTCTTCTTGCTGTACGCTGTTGAGTCCATGGACAACCCAAACTCCGGAGACCAAGGGCCATTGCATTTGTGGTTTATTTCATAGTTAGGCTTTACTTGCCATGCCGGCCTCATGTGCATGTAGGCCAGTACTTTTCCCACTTTAGGCCCGTTTTATAGTTGGCGTGCGCGCGCCTGTGCGAACGCTCGTGCACGTGACGCACACTTTTTGTGTGTACGGGTCCGTGCTGCTGTGAGCGACAGGCTTTAAGCTCTGCGCCGGAGGGCAGCCGAAGAAGCTGTGCGCGGGCAGCCGAACAGGAGTGTGCAGGTGGCGGCCACGTGATGGTGCGTGTGCACGCACGGGGCTTCGGAGGTACGGGGGAGGAGCACGCCCCAGCGCTGTGATGTCAAACGCCCCTCCTTCCGGTATCTGCCCTACAATAGCGCTGAGTTCCTGCTCTCCTCCGCTGGCAACCTGCTTCGCTGCGATCCTCTGCAAGTGAA
>WSYH01007704.1:0-12190 GCA_036426205.1 Ascaphus truei
GGTGGGTGACTAAGTGCTCGGAGTAAATATTGTATGAGGCGTCAATTATCAAGGTTAGCTGGGAGTTTCTCTGATCAGCTTCATCTGCATAGAGTGTGGATGATTGAGGCCACTCACTGATCTGGCGTCACTCTCACTGATCTAGAGCCGCTCTCTCTGATCTGGAGACGCTCTTTCTAATCTGGAGTCACTCTCACTGATCTGGAGTCGCCCTTACTGATCTAGTCACTCTCACTGATCTAAAGCACGCAGCAAAAAGACTACTCTTGGAAAAAGTCCTCCTCGAGCGACTGAGGAGTGCTGATCTCAAGCACCTTCGGGAGGAGACACGAATAAACTGGAGAAAGGGCTCCAATCCCAGCGGGACTGAGGGTTCTCTTCCTCCATCCACTCTCATTCAAGTCACAGAGATATCTAGAATGAGAGTGGAAGGATGGGCTTTGGCCGTGGCAAGCCCGAGCTTCCCACAAACAGGGGAGGTATGTAACAGGGGAGTTATCTCTGTTCAGGAAATGTGCCTCTAATCCAGCAGGGTGGTGGTTAACTGCTGGTAGTGAATTAACCAACACCACCTGGCTGATTAGGCTTCTTAGAAAAGCCTGCCCTTGAAACAGGAAGGGAGATTGTTCCTGAGTATCACAAGTTGTGGGACTGACCATAGGAACAGATGTCTTGAGCCTGCCAGAAGAAAAACTGCATGCTGCTTGCAAGACACAGGGGAAAGCACTTCTGAACCTGAATGCTGATATAGCCTGAGGAAAAAGGCAGCAACCCAGGAACAGAGAAGACATTCCCTCCAACTACAAGAAAACAGATAAGACTTTCCTTTATAAGACTTTGTATCTGCACATATCAAGATATATGTTTGGGGCTGGGAGACATGCTAATCTAAAGGGAGTTGTGGACTGCATAGGTTTCACTAGACATACCCCCAAGTGAACAGAAGGGTGGGTGACTAAGTGCTCGGAGTAAATATTGTATGAGGCGTCAATTATCAAGGTTAGCTGGGAGTTTCTCTGATCAGCTTCATCTGCATAGAGTGTGGATGATTGAGGGAGTTTCTCTGATCAGCTTCATCTGCATAGAGTGTGGATGATTGAGGCCACTCACTGATCTGGCGTCACTCTCACTGATCTAGAGCCGCTCTCTCTGATCTAGAGCCGCTCTCTCTGATCTGGAGTCGCCCTTACTGATCTAGTCACTCTCACTGATCTAAAGCAGGTGCGGCGGCCATTACAGGATAGGCTCCGCGCAGGGACTACAAGTCCCATGAGCCTCAGGGGAATGTCACATGCTGCGGCATAGCCAATAGGGCGGCTGCATTTGCAGTTAAGGCAGTTTGTAGCGCGAGGGAGCTCGCGCTGACATTTCAAAAAGGGACAGTTTTGTCAGCAATCAGTTGAGGAGAGGGACAGGGAGGACAGTGAGGAGAGAGAGAGATAGATAGTCTTACTTGATAGTGTAGGAGATAGATAGTCTTACTTGATAGTGTAGGAGATAGATAGTCTTACTTGATAGTGTAGGAGATAGATAGTCCCCTTACTTTGTCATACTGTATGAGTATGTCACAGCTTCAGTCTGCAGTACACATGTTGCTAGGCAACCAGTGAGGCTGTGAAAAGTGTGGCAGTTAAGATTAAGACAGTTGAGAGGGACAGTTTAGGCAGTTGTCAGTTAAGGGGAGGACAGGCAAGGAGTGAGATATAAGTTAGTGAGCTAATGAGTTATAAGTTAGTGAGTTAGGAATAAGTTAGTAACTTAGAAGTTATTAATATAGAAGTTAGTAAGTTAGGAGTTAGTAAGTTAGTGACCGTTGGAACAGTGAGGACCTGCTAAGGGGAGACTGCCTGGGAACCCAGCTCCTGGGAGGCACAGACGAGACCAGGAGATTAGAAGTAAGCCCTTCCTGAGTGATATTCAGCTGAAGCAGTGCTTTGGGATGCAGTGTGCTAGAAGCTAGGAAGCCCAAAAGATTTGTGGTGGACTAGAGGCCAAGACTGACCCAGAAGTACTTACCTGAATGGGGAGGGGCACGGAGGGAGCGTGCCCTGAAGAGAGCATTATACAGGGGACCTGTCTCATGAGGTATTGTGCTCTATAAGAGAATAATTGATCCTGTGCAAGCCGGGAGCTGGTGTGTGCCTGTCAATAAAATACCTGTGAGTTGCAAAATATCCTGGCGCCCTATTTCTTATCCTGTCCTCCAACCCACCAACTACCCTGAACCTGCCCACGGGATCCCTGAGATCACAGGCGACTGACCAAGGAGCTGACACTCTAATCCCATCGGGAGCAGAGCAAGACTTTGTTCACACATGTACACCCTACCCCTGCTGCTGGGGGGGGGGGGGGGATTGGGGGTTACATATATTTATCTGTGATATATATGTACAGTATTAGTCTTAATAACTTTATGCTGTACTTGTTTATATATATATATATACTGTATATATGCGGGCCGCAGGGGACTGGTTGGAGGACAGAGCACACTGAGCTGCTTCCTTCCCAGCGCAGGCTTTCCTTCGTGATATCTATATATATATATATATATAGATATATATAGATATATATATATATGCTGTATGAGACACCATTCTACCTCCACACATTTGGTTTTGGTTGTTGGAAGGCGCCTCTGGAGTTTAGCATCTGATATCATCTGTCTGCAGTGTCTAGTGAGAGTGGGACTGCTGAAGCTGTATGCTGGCTGACCACATTGGCGGTGATTTTATCACACATTGCCATTTTTATTCAACTACCTTTGTGATGACCATTTTCACACACCCGCCCCCCCTGCCCACCATTTTTGTTTTTTTTTCCTACCTCCCCCATGCATTCCTCATACTTTTCAGTTAAATGTGACTATGTGTTTGATGTCTTTATGGGGCTGTGTGTCTCGATGTTTAACTTCTCTTTTTACACGCATAGTATTTCTATGGGGAAAAAAAGAGAGAGCGAGAGCAAACGGCGCCATAGCATAAACATTGATTTGTTCTATATATATATACAGTGTTACGGACAGAACCTATACATTTGCTCGCCCCGGGCGAGTGGAATTTAACCACCTGGGCGAGGTAAATATTGGCCAAGCAGCACACGTTTGGTACTAGGTGGCCGAGTAGATTTTTTGTGTGGCGAGTAGAGTTTTTTTGCTGATTTGTCCCAAACCACTGTACCCTCATAGAATATACCTATTTATATGTTATTATTATATAACTATATATATATAATAATATATTCTGTAACGAATATAGATATATATAATACATATACGTGTAAAGGGGTATTCCACCCCACCCCCAATCTATATACAGTGTGCGGGTGACCGTTATTGAACCATCTGCGGGGTTCAGGTTTGTTGGTGCGTGACTACCTGTTCAGGCTCGACAGGAGGTCTGAGCCTCGCTAGGAGAGCCTGGGGTGAATCCTTCTGGACCTATACGAATTATTCTGTCTAGAGCCGTTCACTTTTTTCTCCACCTAGTGTGGAGCTCATGGAAGTGTAGAATGACCCTACATAGGAAACACCCAATGTCAGAACCACACACACAAGTGATTATCTAACCTAAGGACTGTACTAAGAATAAAATGAGTATACCTACCGGCCCCTGTGCTCCTCATCTCCGGGTGAGACGCTACACAAGTGAACGCGCGCAAGAGCGATCCATGCAAAACACCTTATCTCGGCGACTCCCCACCCCCACACCAGTGCAGTACCCAAGAACCATCCACCCACACTTGTCTCCCCGTCACTCCAGACAGAGATAGTCAATGGGTGGAGTTCAACCCGCGCGTCTTCAGTCACTAAGAAACTTAGGGCCTGTTGGTGCACCACTTACTCCGTTATTGGGTCTTAACGACCTGCCGAGCATTATCCTGTGCTCGGTCAGCAACAAACTTCTAAGGGGTCAGTACGTGTATGAGTCCGTCATGATCCCCAACCGAACTCCTGCACGTGCGAACCGATAGGACGGTCCCACTCTGGAATCGTATCTGGGACCCAAAGTGGGTCCAAACCGCTGTCCAACCAGGAACAGCAGCAGAACGCCCCTGTGTCCACTACCCTCATCTACCTATAAGGGTACTTAAAGTTGACAGGGAACCCTAACTAGGGCCTGTCCCATTGGTAGTTTACAGCAATCCTGTAGTGGCTTGGGGACACCTGCCCTAGGGCCTGCAGGAGGTAATGACTCTGTCCCACTCATAACCTAAATAACCCACTCCCTCGTTATTAGTGATCTGGACCTTTCGTTTCATGGACTTAGAGTACTCTTCCATGCAGTACCTTAGGCGCGTTGTATGTCTACCATACTATGGTTGAGGCTAGTACTTGTGCAACTATCCAGAAGTTTGCCTGATCCGCTGTTAGCAGATTACCCTTCAGTGGCACATCCTACCCCTGCGCTACCTTAACAAGGTGTTGATCTTACGAACCAGCTAACGTTTTCACCTTCGTCCCACGCCACCCAACTGACTCTCTGACTAGTCCACTCACGTTTCAGACTACATGCAGTCCAGCTGTAACTCACTGGAGGCCAGAAGCCAACGTGCTGCGCAACATAGGGTACCACTGCGTATTTCCAGACCTCAGTTTCCTTAGCACTGCCATACGACCCTTTTGTTCCGAGAACCTGACAATGCAGCACTCTAACAACACTAAGGCTGTGGGGATCAGTGTCCCCTGTGCTTGGGCTGCACCTCCCTACAGTACTTAACCAGACGGTCTCTTAGCGGCCGCCCGGGGCCTATGGCTGGCCTACCTGGGCTCTGGTGTAGACACTAGGGGTGCAGGCAGCTTTCGCAAAGCTGCTCTCATGCAGCCCACCCTTCTTCCCACCAAACAGAGCCCACCACATTAGCTGCCACAATCTCATCATCACCTTCTGACAGTTACCCAACCAACTGGGGGAGTTGGGGCTCTGAACCTGGAGTTGTACGGTACCTATTATGCGGGCAGAGCTCACCGTATCCTCTACCATACCCCCCCTACTTGTTCCTCTTACAGCTCCCGAATCCAACTCTCTAACTTGCTTAGACTTCCTTCTTCAGCTCCCACCTCACATGTAAGTGCGAAGCCCCTTTTGGTCACCTATCTGAGGTCCAGCACCCCTCATGCCACCACTATAACCACTTAATGACGGGAGATGAGACGATCCTGGACAAAAAGGGGAGACTGGTTTCCTCTTTTAATAACAGCGGGAGTCATTTTTTTACCTCTATCCTGTTACCCTACCTCCGTCCTTCACAGGCGTCCTCCGCGATGACTAGCGTCTGGTGTCTAATGCAAGCGAAAATGTTATCCCCTTTCATCCAGGGCACCGTCCTGCAGCCCTCCCCCTTTATTGTGCTCCTATGAAAGCACCTGATGTGCTCTGGACCCCAACGCACTACATGGGGCATATTGAGCTCCCGTGGAGGCCCTGTACTTACATTGGGGCCGCCCGCCCCGGCGCGCCTCTGCTTATAACATTACGAATAACCCCTAGATGGGCCGCCACAACCTCTCACTACACTATTTCCTACTAGCCCCTAATCTCGCCGGCCGACTCTGCTCATGACGCCTTCGTCGGCGCTCCTGAGCCCCCCGCACTTATTGAAGCTATAGGGAGCTTCCTCCAACCTGTCCCTACGCTCGTTTTACTGGCCAGTTTGCTCGGCCGCGCATTCAACATTCCCCGTCCTGCTGGTTGGTTCTATAATTTCTGCGCCTTAATCGCGCGATCACTGCCGCATGGTGGCGAATCTCAGTCGTGACGTACACTGTTTTGCGGCAAGAGGACGCTGGCTCCTCCGCATTCCGGCCGATCGGGACAGCCAGCAGACCCGCGACTCCCCCGCTTTTGGGCGCCTTAGAAAAACAACCAGGATACTTGACGATGATGTCATTTTGCCCCGGCAACCGCGCGAGATGCCCATCGCCTTTTTGGACCGACACGCGCAACGCCCCCCTGTCACCACGGCCCCCACCCTGTGATTCCCCTTATCGGCGAGGGTCTGCGCGGCCGCCCGGCAGTACCCCTGACATCCGCTGGTGGTGCACATGGTGGCTTTCTCCCCTTTACGAGGCGGGTCGCGAAGGGGGGAAACAGGAGTGACATGGCTCTACCTATTTCCCCCTTTGGCGCTGAAACCCAACGCACCCTCGATGGGAACAGAGATTTAGATAAACCGGGCAACACAATTTCACACCCACATGTGACCAAACGGGACCATTTTGTGCGTTACCCAGTACACGTCTAGACAGATCGGCTTGATAACCTCACCCACCCGATTCCACGTAATTCACACAACCCCAAATTCCCGGAGGCTAGGTGAACAGCTTTGTGGGATCCACTCTAACCTGATCATGGTGGAGGCGTGCAACCCGCCTCAACTTTTTGCAGTCCGTGAGCCTCTCCCAGGAACCCCGAATTTTCTCTGAAGAGCAGCTCTGGGTGCAGTCACTGGTTCATAATACTACTGTTACCCCTGGTGGAAGGAAGGCATTCAGTGTCTTTCGACAACCTTTCCGGTCCTTTATCCTCCGGTCCATCCACGCCTAGGGAAACAGCAGGAACCAGGCGGGTCAAAGAATTTCCCCGGTCCACCGATACGTTTTTGCTGGATTCTGGGGCGTCTTCTCTTTCAGCAAAAGTCTCTGTTTCCACCTGGCAGTTGTGGGTAAGGGTAAGATACCTTACCACTTTTGCGCGGTGATTCCCCACGTGTGTCCGCAACAAGGTCCTCGGGGCACACTGTCAGTTCCCACCTTGGTGGTATCAGGACACTGTCCTCACACTCCCTGGACACGTCCACTCATGACGTTCGAAAACTCGGGAGCGTTTGGAAAGACCAGTCCTGGGACCTCTATGATGTCGCGAGCTAACGGGCCAATCACTACATACAACACGTACTACATATAGCGCTTAATGGCCTTCTTCACGCCTCCAACTCCATCGGCAAGCCGTGTGGGCGTGCAAGGGATGGTCCTAAATACCCGCGGGCCTGGCTAGTGCGATGGTGTTTCTTCTTCTTCTGGCACTGATATGGACAGTGGGCACTGGTCCAGCGTCAGACCACTGCGAAAGCCTAGTTCTAATGAGGTACCCCTCGCCAGGACGCGTATGCAGAGGGGAGCCCTCACCTGGTGACCAGACTTAGAGCAATGAGCATTTCCATCGCTTCCTCTCGCCCGTTTTACCGTCCACCTGGAGTCTCACCCCCGAACCCCCACCTGGGTGGCCTTGTCTATCTCACACCCTCTTTTTTTGGTCGTCTGTTTAGGTTATTCGTGTCCCATAGCCGTAGGGACCGATTGCGTTCCCCTGGATCATCTGCAGTAAGAGTTGAGTGCCCACCGTCCATAGGTGCTCACGGGCCCAACCCCAGCATTCGCTTCTGCGAACATCGGATACCCACTTCGAAATTCCATAACAGTGCGCATCACGGGCGTCAACGTATGGTTCTGAGATTACAGTGTTTTGCTCCCCCTGGGGAATCTGTAGGAAGGGCATTTCTACAAGGGAGTGGTTTGGCCTTGCTCTGCGTCACTCACAATCATGGGGAGGGGCTCTGATTTTCGCGCCAATTCGACAGCACTGTTTCGCCAAACTATCTTGTCTGTGCAGGTTTTCTGAGCAGTCTCGCAGACAGCGTCGCGCTCGCACGGATTTTTTGGCGGGAAACGCCATCCTGCTGGTATCTGCGTAGACTAGGGGGTACCATCTCTGGGGGCCCCCGGAGCTGAATGAACAGTGCGGCACGGTGCCTTTGCCAGGCATATAGTTCTTTCATGTTGGGTTACTACAAAAGAATGGTCTCCATGTGGTTGGGATCTTGTTCCTCTACTCTAAGACACCAATGGTCCATGGCGACTATGGATTTTACACATATACTCCCGAACACTTCATTTGGGTATAGTTACGGGAACCTGCCTCCTACCGCCACATCCATGTTCCAGGGTCTAGGTATTGCCTCAAAGCCCAGGCCCGGACCCGTCTCACTCGGACTCACAAACCATGCTGGTGACAAAATAGGGACGGGACAATTTGCGAAAAAAATGAGCACGGGTCACCCCAGGTGTATCTCAGCAGCGCCCTCCAAATGTAACGGGTATTCACCCCACCCAATCTCATATATAGTGTGGGTGAGTAGAACATGCGGTTGCGTTACGATTACCTGTGTGGTGCGCTATACCTGTCAGGCTCACAGGTAGGTCTGAGCCTCCGCTAATGAGAGCCTGAGGTGGAATCCCGGAACGAATCTTCTTTTACAGAGCCTTCACCTATGTAGGATTCTATGAGAGTGTAGAATGACCCTACATACGGAACCCAATCAGAAACCACACCACAGTCGATTATAAATAACTAAGGACTTTACTAAAGCACATAATAATGACAACCGGTGTCTCGTCTCACGGTGAGACACTAACATTGACGTCTCGCAGGACCGATTCCCAAAAATAAGCTGGTCCGTCCCACCCTTAGTGCCCAATATGAACCCCAGACCCCAGCCCGTACTCCCTGACAAGATAGTCAATGGGTGACTGCGCACGTCACTACAGACCTAGAGGCATGTTGAGTGCAACATGTGAGGCGTGCTTAGTATAATATACACCTTAGATCACTCCTGTTCGAGACGGTCACCGCCTCAACACAATTATTATCAAAGGGTCAGACGGTGATGAGTCCCGTTAGGTATCCTCCAAACTCCGATACTCCTGCAGGCGAACCGAACTAGGACGTGGCATCCCAACACTCTGGAATCGTCTCTCTGTGGGACCCAACGTGTGGTCCATGAGCAATTTTTTTCCCTTCCTATTCAGGAATCAGCAGCAGTCGCCTTTGTTGTGGTCCCATCTATCCTAAATGGTACTGTACGTGCACGGAACCCTAACTCGGGTTCTGTCCCTGTAGTACATCAAACCTGTAGTGGCTTGGGAACTCCCTAGGGCCGCAGGCGGTAATGACCTTTTGTCCAGACATCCTCTTCCATAAACTAACCCAAAGTCCTGGCGGTAAGTGATCTGGACCATGCGACCAACTACGAGTACTCTTCACATGCCTTAAGTCTACCTGGCGTTCTAACTATACGTTGGCTAGCCTAGATGCAGATCCTGCCAGAATCCTGACCTCGTTAACAGGCCACCCTCCCTCTTCGATCCTACCCGTAGCGCTACCTTATAACGGGACTAGAACAGCTCTATCCTATAGCCCTGACTCCAGACCCCGACTCACTCGTTCTGACTAGTCACAGCGCCCTACCGACAGCAGCTGTAAGTCCACTGGAGGAGCTGTAGCCAAGTGCATGCGCAAATACCACCCCCCCCAGGTAAACTTCTGCGATCAGACCTTCAAAGCACTGCTCGTCTGTGACACTGAACATGCAGCACTCTAACAAAACTTTTCTTTAAGGGGGCAGCGCCTTTCCCTTGTCGTTGGGGACATACACCATCGACCATAATCTAACAGCACCCATACGCTAGAGCGGAGGGGCGGTCCCCGAGGGTGCGGCAGGAAGGGTAAGAGAAAGCACGCACCACAAAGGTGGAGGAACGACTGTGACAGAAGGAGTGGACCCCCCAGCCAAAGGCTCCTCCGCGCCCCACCCCCGCCCCGACCCCCCTCTGGGGCGCTTCTCTTCTCCCGCCCATTCCAATATCCCCGACCCCGCCCCTGTCCTCGGCTACCTTTCGCGACCCGTCCTGGGCCGCTTTCCCTCCCTCCCTAGCCACGCCCGCCCCCCCCGCTTTCTCGAACCCTTGTTTTTCTCTTTCCCCCCCTCCCCGCCCCGCCCCGCTCTTTTTCTTCGGGCTTTTTCCTCCCCTCCTGGGGCCCTCTTCGCTTGCCTTTCCCCCCCTCGGCCTAGCCCCCCCCCCGCCCCCCCCCCCCCCCCCCATCTTCCTTACTTACCCCCTTATTTTTTTTTTTCTTCCCTTTGGGCGCTACTCCTGGGGGGCGGGGTACTATTTGGGGTGCAGGTAGCTGCTCTCACTTCCCCGCACCCTCTTCCCTGACAACATGCACCTAGCCTCCAACTCTCTAATTAACTTTTGAAGCAGTTTACCCACCCATAACTAGTTGGGGAGTTTTGTTGGTTTTCTACCTGGATTGTGTACGGTACCCTATAGGGGCAGAAGCACTTGCTTCCTCCGCCCTCCCTACACCCCTATTTCCCCTTGTCTAACACCGCTTACCCTGGACTCCAACTCTCTAACTGCAGACTTCTTCTTTCTCATGATCCACATTTTTTTTTAATGTAAGTCCCGCGCCTTAGGGTCCCTATCCGTGTTTACCGGTGTCCTGTGGCAATACCTCTATACCTTACTGGGGAGCTGAGATTTTATCCTGGACCAAAGCGGGTGCCTGGCCTGCCTAATACAGGGAGTACCTCTCTCCCCTGTTACCCTCCCACCTCCTGCCTACAGTGGCCATCCCTGACTGACTAGCGTGGTGTTGCATAGCCCGCGAAAGATGTATCCGTTCCTCACAGGGCAGTAAATGCAGCCCTATGTGGCCCTGTAGACATAGCTACCCTGATGTGGATTGGCCCTACGCCTCATGGGGAATGGAGAGTTCCCTGGAGGCTGTACCTTACACTTGGTGGGCCGCGTAGCGAGCCTTTCTGCACCTACACAACCCCTTAATGGCCGACAACAGACCCTATCTCACACCTATCTATCCCGAACTCTTTCGCGGACTCTCCTGCTGCCCTTCACATTGCGCATGCTTTTCGCGATTGCTATCCAGGGGGCTTCCATAAACCTTTCCTTCGGACTCTGTGCTGCCCATTCAAGCGCCTTTCGCGCCTCCCACTGCCTCTGGGCTTACGTGAGCTTATGCGCGGTCACCTTCGGCATTGCCGGAATCTCTCAGTGCATATTGCGGAAGCTGCGTCCTCGCCCGGACCGCCGGGGACCTACGAGTACGCGGAACCGCGGCCGTAGCAAGGACGCCGTTAGATCTCTTTTTTTCCGATCGACGTTCCCGGGCAACCGGCTGCCTCGCGGAGGCACCGGCACGCTTCCATGCAACGGCCCCCACCCTTGGATCCTTATGGCTTGTGGGGGTCTGCCGCTGCGCCTCCCCGCGCAGTTACACGGCATCACTTCTGCCACGGCGGCTCCCGAGGGGGTCGCAGGGGGCAAAGGGTGACCTGGCTACATATATATATAGCAACTGTAAATATTACTGTATACTCATTTGCATGTCTTAGGCAGGTCTGCAACCTTGTCTTTCACCATTATCACCCAGCACTTCCACTGCAGCAAGGGATTCTGGGAAATGACATGCAAATGAGCACACAGTGCCACCTTTTATCTCAAGCTTACATTACATGAACAACCCTTAGGGCTGGGACCCGCTGCGCTCAGCGGCGCGGACGGCCGCACGAGTGTTCCCCACCAGCAGGGGAATCCTCCCGAGCCGGTCCCAGTCCCCCCTCGCTGACGGCTCACTACGCGCTGTGACGCGTCAGCCGGCAGGGGATTCAAGAAAATTGTGATCCCGAGCGGTTGCTCGTGGTGTGCTGATGAGCCAATCAGCGGCGGGGGCGGGAGCTGTCATCAGGCAGCTTCCTACTCAAGGTAGTGTGTGTTTGTGTGTTTGTGTGTGTGTGTGTTTTGTGGCAGAAGGGGGAGGGAGCTGCTTACCTTACAGCAGCCCGCAGCAGCTCCCTCCTGCAGCCCGAGCCCGTGGAGGGAGGGAGGGGGGGGAGTAGCGGGTCCCTCCGCTCAAGCCACGCCACCTCCTGCTCCGGCTCCCACTCCCTACAGACCGCATATCGTGGTCTGTGTCTGTCAGCGCTCCGCCTGTCTGCAGTGCGGGCGCGCTGACTGAGGGAGCGGGCCTTAGCCGTAGCCAATGCATGCTGCTTTAGGCGCAGCTTTTAAACAAGGGCTTGGGAGATACAAAGCCAGTAAACCCACTCACAGACATGTTTCAACCTTGATGGGTATCATCAGTGTGAGGTTGGTTGCTGGCATTTGCAATTTTGCAAATGTCAGCAACCAACCTCACACTGATGATACCCATCAAGGTTGGTGCGCTCTAACCCAGGTGTCCACAACCCCCGGCCACGCTGCTGCTGCTGCCGCCTGAAGTGAGAAAATGCTCCCTGGTGGTGGTGGTGTAGACTGTTGTTGCTGGTGGGGCTTAACTGAGACGTGTGAGTTTTTGCCCCCCCAACCCCATTTTGCCACCCCACCCCCTCC
>WSYH01007704.1:12230-30165 GCA_036426205.1 Ascaphus truei
CTCCCCCCCCTGCCTTCCACCCCTCCCGCCCCTGCCTTTCATCTGCCCTTCCGCCTCTGACTTTCACCCGCCGCCCGCCCTCCCGCCTCTGCCTTTAACCCACTCAACGCACTCCCGCCTCTGCCTTTCACCCACCCGCCGCCCGCACTCCCGCTGCCCTCCCACCTCTGCTTTTCACCCACCTGCCACCTCACACCCCTGCACACCACAGCCGCCGCCCGCATTCAACAGACACCCACCGCCTCTCACCCACCCGCCACATTCGACACACACCTGCCGCCTCTCACCCACCCAACACACTCGACGCACACCTGCCGCCTCCCGCCCCTACGCACCGACATTACTGACCATCCGCCGCACCCACTCACCACCCACCCGGCGCCTCCCGCCTCACACCAACCCGCCGCACTCACACCCCTACACACAGACATCACTGACCACCCGCCACCCGCACTCACCAGACACCCGCCGCCTCACACCCGCTCACATCCAAGCAAGATCCCCACCCACAGCCAGCACTCACTACCCACCCCCCACCCGTACTGAACACCCACCCGCTCACACCCTAGCGGGACACACACCTCACATTTTTACATCACTTATGTCACCAAAATATACATTGTACTGTGGTGTGTTTACAATAAACCATTTTTAAACAACAACATCGTATTACATTTTCTTCCATGTTTCTTTTCAACCTTATTATACAACCTTTCCACCAAATAGTCAACCTATTGTTCCACGATTTATAAATAATACTACCTATTACGGATTTACATCCCGGGCAACGCCGGCTATATCAGCTACACACACACACACAATTCGTTTTTGGCGTTATTCCCCCACCACTTCTGGCCTTTCCCCTGTTTGGGGAGGATGGCTGTTTTGGCGTCATTTAGTTTATTGGTCTGTATACCAACTGATATTCATTGTGGTTTTATGCATTTATTGTTTATTTTCTTTTCATTTTTTCCCTTTTTCATTCATTCATTCATTCATTCATTCATTCATTCATCAGTCATTCATTTTTTTCCTTTTTCCTTTGATTTGTGCTCCCCCACTCTCTCTTCCAATACACTCTGAGGATCTCTGGGACGAACCTTTTCGGGTAGAGCTGCATACTCCTTGTCGGGCCAGTCTTATCATATTTTTAATTCAATTTTTTTATTGGGCACAATCATGTCAAACAGTACATACATGGGTGTCATGATCCCATGACAGTGGTGCTTTTAACAATCTGACAGAGACCCAATAACATTTTCCATTTTCTTGGGTGTGGGGATATGGAGGGGAGGGGGAAGAGGGGGGGGGGGCGGGGGGAAAGACAAACAGGGGAGCGGGGGGGAAGGGGGGGGGCCTAGGAGAGAGGGGGAAATGGGTGGCGCGTTCCTACCTCCGCGACTGCATTTGAGTATATTTATTTTGTTAGCCACGGGTCCTTATCATATTTTTTATCATTTTATTTATTTTCATTTGATTGTTTTATTAGTTTATTGTGTGCCCCTACATTAGATCAGATACATTCTAGTATTCTGAGTGAGCCTTTAGGAGCGCCCTAGTCCCTTTTCACTGTTTTCCCTCTCCCATGCCCCTACCTTTCTCCCGTACCCCCACCTTTCTCCAATGCTCCCACCTCTCTCTCTCCTATGCCCCCACCTCTCCCCCTCCACTCGATTAACCCCCTACCCAATATACACTAAGGCCCCTCCCCAATGCACATAATAACCCACCAATACACACCCCTCCATGAATACACATAACCAGTCCCCCAATATAATATAACCACCCGCAATAGACAATAATCTCCCCATACACATAATAACCGCCCAATATAACACACACAATAACTTCCCCATACAACACTCACAATAACCCCTCCCAATACAAAACACACACAATAACCCCTCCCCATACAACACACACAATAACCACTCCCCATACAGCACACACAATAGCCCCTCCCAATACAACACACAATAACCCCTCCCAATACAACACACACAATAACCCCTCCCCATACAGCACCACACAATAGCCCCTCCCAATACAACACACACAATAACCCCTCCAAATACAACACACACTACAACCCCTCCCCACACAACACACATACAACACACACACCCACACACACTTTCTTACCCTGGGGATGGGCCTCTGGTGCAATGGCGATCTGGAAGTTTGGCCCAATGTCTGGCCCACAGTGATAGGTCTTACATTGGAAGTCGGGTACTGCAGGGGAGAGAGGCCCGCTGAAGGGAGGCAGGTGGGAGCTAGGACCTGGCAGCCGCACCTGTGGTCGGGCCCAAATTCCAGTGATGGCAGGCTGGGCCACCTGCAGCTATTGGGCCAGAGAGAGTTGGGCCGGATGTCCCCCTCGTGTCGGTGACCCTGCGATGATAGGCATTTTATTGTAGCTGTTGGTTGTTCTGATACTGTATGTGTTTGGCTTCTGACATTTCTTTATATTATCAAACGATCTTTTAAACAAACAATGTAATGTCGGAGTGTTTTACATACACAGGAACTATTGACAGCCCTGAATAGGGAAAGCATAGTCACTGGTTGGCCCCTCTCTCACGGGAGACCAGGCCGTTTACACCTTTTTACCCGGGATCATTCACTGAGCAAAACAGGGTAATGAAATAAATTGTAATTTATTCGCATAAATTTGCATGCACACAGTGGAACACCAAATACGGTTGGAGGTCCGACAAACCCAATGCTGGTTCTGGGACACCTTGGCACTAACTGGGTGTGACGGTGAAGGGGTCTCCAGGTCAGTAAATAAAGGTATTTGGCCCGGCTGGGTGCCCCCTGAGCCATACTGGGGAATTGTGATTGTCAGCTCTGCAACCCAATCATGGCAGCAACACTGTGTCTGTGATAAAACTGTATATGTGTGTCTTATTATTCCAGGAGTGTTAAGCAGCGGACATTTCCCTGCTTCAGCACAGACCAGAATAGTAAGACCAGGCAGGGGAATGAATTACATTCAGGTCCCCCAGTACATGCCCGCAAACCCCAAAACCAGGGAGGGTTCAGAGTAAAGTAATTTTTAAGATTATGTGTATAACTGTGGCAGTGTTTTCGTGTACGCGTGTGAAAGGAAAAATGGTTTTAAAATCCAGCAGGTAGCAGCATAGCAGGAGGCTCTTTGCTAACTTTCGCTAGGAAGCTCCTAGCACCATGTGATTTGCTGTGAGCACTGCGGGTAAAATCAGGAACTATCATGTCACGCAATTTTTATAGAGTTATATAAAAAATGGATGAATTAAAGTTCCTCTATTTTAATTGTACCAACATGTTAGGAATATTCTGGAAGCCAGAGGGTCACGTGGTGATGACTTAGCTCAGATAGTGTCAACTCGCCCTCTTTTCCAAGCACGACAAGGTCTGTTTCTTTTCTTACTTTATTTTGGAGAAAGCAGGTAAAAACAGTTTCTTGTGTAGAGGTGTAGGTCTAAATATCTCTGTGTGTGCTTAGTAGTAAAGGGAGGTGAAAAGATAATCCTGCAGCACCATTACAGGGGTTACAGCGAGGTACTCACGAGTCCAGAGGAATGGTGGAAAGGAAGAAGCAATGTATGCTGGGTAGTAAGATAGTCTGGGGACAGACCATCTGTAGGCAGAGCAGAGGGGGAGAAAGCAGACTAGCCCATTTGAGAAAAAGGCTGGGGCTGCTATGGCAACTCACAGGAGTGTCTGGGGGAGCTACAACATGTAGCAATAATGTTGCATCTTTAATACAGCAAGCTGCTGGGAGAGGGGAAATGGCACTGTGTTTATCACACAAGCACTGTGTTTGTGTGCAGAACCAAACACATACAGCTGGCACTAATAAGCTGACAAGCAGAGCTGCGAGGAAAGGGGGGGGGGGGTGAAACAGAAGTGCAGACAGGGGTATACCTGTTCCATGACAAGGAATATGGGGATTTTCATCTAATACGTCAGAGACAGAGTAGCTACTCCAAGCTTCAAAGGCAGTCCAGGATATGGGAGAGTTAAACTTTTTGTTAGCAACAGTATCAAAGGCGATCCAGGATATGGAGGTGCATGTAATCGGGTAAACCAGGGGTTAACCCTCGCAGGGCATCAGAAGAAAGTTGGTAGCTGTGTAATGCGAGAGATACAAGCTGAGATTAATCACGGTCACTTCGAATGAATGAATGTACAATAGTCTCTCCCAGCAACTGTCTCCCCTAAGAGCACAAGTGAAGTAGAGTTAGAGAAGCTTACTATTCTGAAGTATTGTGGCACCGTGTGGGATGATCCTCCGTGTAGTGCAGTATGATGAGCTGCCAACCCCTCAAGCAATGCGACGTCGCGAAGGGCGGTCACATGACCGGCGGCAACTGCGTGAATAGGAGTCGCATGAACCGCAGCTCGGCGTGCGATCAGGAACAACAGCAAACAGGAACTCCTCCAACAGCAGGCAGAAAATGATGCACAGCCGACGTCATCAAGGAGCGGAGGGAGGCAAAACTGGTGACTACTAAGATTTTATTGAACAAGTGTAGTGCTGACGGATCATCTGACGCGTTTCAGCCCATGAGGCCTTTGTCAAAGAATGTGTCCAGATTCTGTCCAGACACAGAATCAGTTCGTTCATTAATTGTCATACGAGTTATGTCGTATACGTTATTCTGTGTGGATGTAATCACAAATATGTGGGGAGAACCATCAGGACACTACATGTTAGAATTTCAGAACATATCAGATTAATTACCAAAAAGGACACATTACATCCAGTGTCTAAACACTTCACTGTATGCCCGTTTGGTGGGCTCACTAACTTCAGATTTTTGGGCATTGAGCATGTTGCTCTAAGAATCAGGGGTGGTAACAGGCTCAATTGTCACAATATGGAACAGGGAAAAAACGAAGCACCAAGTCCAGCTGTAGAGTAGCAATAACACCAACAGGGATACGTACCAAAAATAAGCTATTTATTAGGATCCAGGCAGAGTAACAAACACACCTACGCGTTTCGGACCTCTACAGTCCTTTATCAAGGTGAATTCACCTTGATAAAGGCTGGGGCTGCTATGGCAACTCACAGGAGTGTCTGGGGGAGCTACAACATGTAGCAATAATGTTGCATCTTTAATACAGCAAGCTGCTGGGAGAGGGGAAATGGCACTGTGTTTATCACACAAGCACTGTGTTTGTGTGCAGAACCAAACACATACAGCTGGCACTAATAAGCTGACAAGCAGAGCTGCGAGAAAAGAGGGGGGGGGGGTAAAACAGAAGTGCAGACAGGGGTATACCTGTTCCATGACACCACCTGTCTGTAACTACACCTGCGCTGACCCGCTGCTGCCACAGATTGTCTCAAATGATTGTTTTTTCTTCCACAATGGGAGTATAGGTCCTGGTGACTACTCAAAGTTTTATTAAAGAATCCTCTATTTATACAGTATTATGCTATGGAGCTGGCGCTTCTTTTTCTTTGATTTTTGTAGATTTCTGTGATCTGGCAAGATCATCATCAGAAGCTTTGCCTCCCCATACAGACTGATTCCTGATCTGGACTTTTCATCTATGAACTTCACGTGTTTGGTTTTTTATATTTTAATCTCTATATATCATATATTTACATTCTTGGGTGTTATTATTTAATTTGGAATATTTTAATTCACAATATATATATGCACATATTTTGTTAACACCAGGTTTTCTTCACACTTTAAAAGGTATGTCCACAAGTTCCAGGCTAGGCGGGGACCCCGGGGAACAAGTGATGGGGGCAGGGGTTTTACCTAGGGCGTGGGGTTGGGCGTAGGGGCAAGATGGGATGCGCCACGGGACTACGACCCGTTCCCGGCTGTCCATGGACTGCTCCAAAGAGGATAGCTCACCCTCATCCGTCTGTGGGTCTCCCATCCAGCTCTTGGGCCTTTGAGGTGATCGGGGACCTTCACCCGATCGCCGAAGCGTTGCTGCAACCTTCCCGTCTGTTCCGCCGTCGCCACCGGAAATGATGTCCTCACCAGAACCGGAAGCGCCGCCATCTTGGGTAGGACCCCCATGCGGGATCTCTTCTTCAATGACGACATCCGGAAGCTCCGCCGTCGTCCTCACCGGAAGTGATGCCGTCTCTCCACGTGCGTCTGGGGCCTGGCACGGCCCTTCCACCGCCACGCCGTCTGCCGGAACAAGGTAAGTGATGGGGCTTCGCTTACCATTCCGCAGGGGTGTAGGCGTCTCTCTCCCATCGCCGCCAGGTCCTGGGGCGGCGGGACTCCGTCTCTCGGCTCGCCGATCTGCGGGGGACGCCCTGTTCTCCAGACTGCCACTCACCCCACGGGGTGTCGTCCTCCCCGGTTCTTTCTTGGGCCCCGATGTTACCACCGCTAGCTCGCGGAGATCCTCGTCGGAGTAGTCTCCCTTCCCTGATCTAGGGGTCACCGAGCGGGGCGAAAGTCTTTTCTCAGTGCGGTCGGGAAGTGACCCGACCGTCTCGGTTGCTACTGACCCAGCCGATTTGACTGACTCCAGTCCCCTTTCTCCGGGACTCGCACGACTGATCCACAGTGCGCCAGGGGACTCGGCGGAGCGCCTAGCCGCATCCCCCGGGGGGTCAGCAGATTGGATCGGGATGAACGTTGGCATTGGCCATAAGTATAGTGTCCCGCATTGTGGGCAGCGTGCCGCCGTGTTAACAATGCCTCCGGGCAGCCCGCATTGAAGGCAGAGCCCGACCACCGTCTCGGTGTTAGCCACCCTGACTACCAGTACGTCTGGGTGGATACCATATTTCCCACAGTGGAGGAGAGAGGCCATTCTTTTGTGTAGGGACCACTTCATAGTATGGGTCTCTCCAGTCAGTGTTCCTCGCAACCGACTGGTAGAAGCTTCTGGCCGCCACTTCCTGCTTCGGCTCCTCCTTCGGCTGGCATAGCTGGAACCGCCCCATCAATTATGGGCGGATCCCACAGGGGAATAGCATGCCCCTTAATTAAGGCCGCGCCTTTCTCAGTCCTGGTGGGCGCAGTCTGCGTTTTCGCGCCAATTTCCTCATCAGAGTGGGATTCTTGGGCCGCGGCTAGTTCCCGCCTTCTCCTGGCAGCTGCTTTTCGTGCAAAATATCCCTCCTTTTTGCACGTTACCTCCGCGGCCGGAACTACTTCTTGTAGTGGCGCCGTCTGGATATCAGTCCCTGGGCCCAGTGGGTGCATTCCCACAGGCCATAGTTGAAAGTCACTCCCCCTGGTGGAAATCAGGGGTGGGTCCCATAGACTAAGCGGTTGACTCAGCACAGGGGCCGAGTGAGTCACTGTCCATGAAGGCGCAGCCATAGCTTTCGCGCCATACCCCCCATCAGGGCGGGGCTCTGCTGTTCGCGCCATTCCCGGCCAGCTTTTTGCAAGTTCTGTATAAGCCATTTTCTCTGTGACTGGCCCATGCGGTTTCCCTAGCAAGCGGGAACCGCCATTTTGGTTGGCTTTTAAGCCCGAAATGTCAGTTTGTTTGCTCTTCTCGCTGGGTTCCCCCCCAGTTATCACAATGTCCTCACACTCTTCAAGGGTGGCCCCTCGGTGTCCCAGACAGGACAAAAACGGGGCAGCCACAGCCTTCGCTCCACTCCAGAGCAGATTAGTTAAAGACAGCTCAGCGACAGTTTGCTCTTCAGTGGGGCGCACGCCACGGGTGCCTTCCCCATCAGCCTCTGGTCGCCATTTTGGGCTCTCCGCACCACGCGGATCCTCCATTCCTTGGGTTGTCACACTTTCGTACCAATTATCGTACATGGGGCTCCGCTCTGCGGGGCAGCCACCACACCAGTACAATAAAGATTGCTCAGATGCACCACCACATGTGTACCTGATCTAGGCTGGACTCATGTTGCACTACCTCAGGCTAGGCTCACTCTCTCAGTGTCTGCTGTAACTCCTTCCTCCCAGTCTGTGCTCCCTATGGTAAGTGTCTGGAATGGGCTAGAGTACTCTGGCTCTGCCATGCAGTACTTGGGGCGTCTACCTCTCTTGGTCAGCCTAGCGCAGACCCTCTCTAGGACTCCTGACCACGTTAACAGGCTATCCCTTCTGGCGTCCTACCAACTAGCACTACCTCAAAGCGACTCGGTCAGCTATAGCCCGGCTCCAAACCCCTCACTCCTTTCAGGCCCCTAGGTCGTCCCTGCGAACTGACAATACCCTGTCAGCCCCTGACCACCCCTAGGTCCGTCCCTACGCAGCACAGGGTGGCAGCAGACGCTCTCCCTGTTTCCCAGTGTGCCTAGCTAGAGCCTGTCCTGATGACAGATCTGATCTCAGCAGCTCGCCTCCAAATGTAACGGTATTTCTGGCCCGGCCTGACCCACCCAATCTCACATTGGCCCCTGTGGTCTAACCAGTCCCCATTACAGTGTGGTAGTGTCTGGTGGTGCACCTGTTGGCAACAGGACTCCTGAGTCTCCCGCATGATGGTGTGTGGGGAGGACCCGTCCAGACAGGCAGCTGAGGTAGTGTGCTGAGTCCTACCTAGTTCCAGTGCAGCGCCTCCACCTCATCAGGGTCCCTTCAGTCAATTGGGGATGGTCCTGGCGAGGAACTCCTCTGTGGTGCTCCTCTCTGTAGATTCACTCCACACATGTACACGAGAGGGTTTGTGATTAAGAGCATCTTTATTGGTTGAGGTGGGCTAACTGCCCCTCGCAGTAGTTTCTCTAGCCACTCATTGTCCCTCAGTGCTTCCCTTTGAAAGGTGTAATTCTCCTTTAATAGGGATTCCCTATCCCAGCCGGGATGTCTTTACCCTGTGCCAGGTCCCTGGACACAGTCTTCCTGCTCAGCTACTATAACATAACTTTTCTCAGAACCACGCAGGACACAGAACTACTCAGATAGAACTAACTTTTAGACACAGTGCTGTGCCTTATGTACACTCTGGAAGCTGACACACCTCTGACATCACTAACCATGGAGTCAGAGCATGTGACCACTCCCATCCATACACAGGGCACCCCACCAGGGTGTGAGGGCAAACCTCCATAATTACTGCTGGCATGCCCATAACTTACCAGGCCTTACTGTCAGCAGGAGAGATGACTGTAGCCATTTTACATGACCGCTACATATATATATATATATATAATCATTCTATTACACACACATACACAGAATTCTGAGCCTCTTGTTGTGTACCTTGCTATGGTATATGCTGCCCCCATGTAAATATTAATTTTGTGCCCCCAGGTCAGTGGGATGCAGAGAAGAAGTCGTCTACATAAAAGAAACACTTTCGTGTCCGAACCCATGGGGGAGAAGCCTGTGCAGTGTCTGTCCGGCATCGGGGACGTACTGGGAAAGAGGCTGGAAGAGAAAGGGTTTGACAAGGTGACAGTGACACGAAGTGTCTTACACATGATCCTAATAACGGATGGACCATGTGTCCTTTTTCTCTCACAATGTCACCCTGCAGTGTGAGACAGGCTCATATCTCCCTTCTTCCTGTGTCACTGTGTCACCCTGCTGTGGGAGGGACAGATTCATAGTTCCCTTCTGTCTGTGTCACTGTGTCACCCTGCGGGGGGAGGGGTACTCATAGCTCCCTTCTGTCTGTGTCACTGTGCGGGGGGAGGGACAGACTCATAGCTCCTTCTGTCTGTGTCACTGTGTCACCCTGCGGGGGGAGGGACAGACTCATAGCTCCCTTCTGTCTGTGTCACTGTGTCACCCTGTGGGGGGAGGGACAGACTCATAGCTCCTTCTGTCTGTGTCACTGTGTCACCCTGCAGGGGGAGGGACAGAGTCATAGCTCCCTTCTGTCTGTGTCACTGTGTCACCCTGTGGGGGAAGGGACAGACTCATAGCTCCTTCTGTCTGTGTCACCCTGCGGGGGAAGGGACAGACTCATAGCTCCCTTCTGTCTGTGTCACTGTGTCACTCTGCGGGGGAAGGGACAGACTCATAGCTCCCTTCTGTCTGTGTCACTGTGTCACCCTGCGGGGGAGGGACAGACTCATAGCTCCCTTCTGTCTGTGTCACTGTGTCACCCTGCGGGGGGAGGGACAGACTCATAGCTCCTTTCTTTCTGTGTCACTGTGTCACCCTGCGGGGGAGGGACAGACTCATAGCTCCTTTCTTTCTGTGTCACTGTGTCACCCTCTTCTCCAGGCCGACAAAGTCCTAGGTCAGTTCCTTGCGATGAGGAAGGATGAGTTGATTTTTAAGCAGTGGTTAAAGGATGCCTGCAAAGCCAATGCCAAGCATTCCCGGGATTGTTACGGCTGCCTGAAGGAATGGTGTGACGCTTTCTTGTAAGGTGAGAGCACTCGCCATCTCAACACCTTCCCAAACACAGCCGAGGGAGACCCAATGTTCAGCTGCATCTTGAAGCCATCAACGTCTGCCAGAAGAATGAAGCCAACACAACTGGCCAGTGGATGGGACTGGTCCACTAACCGGGTGTAATAACGGCTTCTCCTACTGGGCCGTCCCGGAAACATAGTCTGGATCATTTGTATCTGGAAAAGAATGGCTGGGTCAGTTCTACCCGTGATAACCGGCTTCTTCAGTTATACTAACCAATGATTAACGGCTGTTTAACTAGTCCAACTGGTCCTTGACCGGATATAATGGCGGATTCATCTGGCTCAATCTAGAAATTCTGGCTACTTTAATTGATCTTTCCCGATATTATTAAAATTACAATATCTGCAATCTCATACTTACGGCCGGCTGCAATTTCCACGCAGACTACATCATAATACACATGTTTATGCCGTGTTCATGCACAAAGTAAATACATAAATCACATGAGGTGCTCTTTCTAGAAGTGATGTCATCGCTCCAAGCTCATGACATCACCTCCAGAATAAAATCACGTCATGTTGCAGTTTCATTGTGCATTAATACTGAGTATCTAAATTAATATATATTTAGCCTGTTTATTACCTGGGGAAATCCAAGGCTAATTGCCAGATTCAATCAGTTTTTAATTATACGCTGTGGGTTTTATTACTCCGATTAACTTAATTACAAGTAAATATTTGTTAAGTATAGAGTGTTATCTTTAAGAGTGAGCGCCGCGGGTTACGGTTGCCCAGGGGTAATAGAGCCCCGTTTAATATATACACAAGTCTCGTCTGCTTTTATTCAATGGATCCAATTATACTGTACTGAGGCAGGACGGACTCGGACCCCCCACAGCACATATAGACTGGAAATAGAGGGGTTACACCTAAATATTCAATCTCACTTCATATAACATTTACTTATATCTTCTGGTAATCTATTTCACTTTTCTCACTGAATGTCACTATCGGCTACTTCTGTTTATATATCTGACGTGTGACGTCTTCATAATTACTTGATCTGTTCTCTGTCTTTTATTTGTAACTTACCTTGGGCTTTTAGAACTGACAAACAGTCTTATCAGCAAAATAGATTAGATAAAGTTTGTAAAATCTCTCCAAAGCTTTACAATATTAGAAATGTTATGTGTAAAAAATGTACTTCTAATGCTCAAATATGCATAAAGAAGAACGTATAATTGTTCGATTTGATTAAGGCGTCTATCCATCACATTGAACTTTTTTTAACATATCGTGTCATATTTTTCCCAGGCAGTAATACATTGAGAGTTACCACTTGTTTTCAAGTATGTCCTGGGTTATAAGGACAAATACATAGTTACATTAAATGAAAAGGTTTATACAGTACATTATATATAAAGACATTGCATTCACCGTTAAAGATTATATATTATAGGCGTATATAGCAGTTACAGACCAGATTAAAATGTGAGACCGCATTACTTTTGAAAGAACATAGACTGGTGGCGGCTGTGAGAGTCCCCGGTAGACTGTTCCAGTTTTGGGGTACACGGTAAGAGAAGGAGGAAAGGCTGGATAATTTGCTGAACCTTAGGACCATGAACAGTCTTTTGGAGTCTGATCTCAGGGGATAAGTGCTGCATGGGGTATGGGTGAGGAGCTTGTTCAGGTAGACGGGTAGCTTGCCCAGACAGTATTTAAGGCAAGACAGGAAAGATGAACTTTGCACCTAGACTCGAGTGATAACCAATCTAGTTCTTTGAGCATTTTATAGTGAAGTGTGTTGTAGTTGCATTGGAGGACAAAGCAGCATATTGAGTTGTAGAGGGTATCAAGTTTGCCAAGGTGAGTTTGGGGTGCCATATACTATGTCTCCATAGTCTACTGTATAATTGGCATCTGCTGTGCGAGGCGCTTTCTGACCAGCAGTCTTAAGGAGGATTTGTTCCTATATAGTACACCTAGTATGGCATAGGTTTTGGATATCAGGTTATCAATATGCAACCCGAATGTTAAATGGGAGTCAAACCATATGCCCAAATATTTGAAACTAGTAACAGGGGCTATGATAGTATTAGAGTTGGTTCTGATCTGTAGCTCCTTCATTGAAAGCTTTAGAAATGTAGGCTTGGTCCCAAATACCATTATTACAGTCTTGTCAGTGTTTAAAAACCTGTTTGTTTTGGGAAATCAATTTTCAAGTCTCAAAAAGTCAGACTGAAGTATGTGTTGAAGGTCGGAGAGGCTATGGCTGTGTGCATATAAGATTGTGTCATCTGCATACATGTGTATTGAGGCTCCCTTACAAGCTGTAGGGAGATCATTAATGAACACAAAGAAGAAAGGGCCCCCAGAACAGAGCCTTGCGGGATACCACGTGTGATATCCAAGGGGTTGGAGTTAGTGCCCGAGATAGATCCCAACATAAGTCTATCTGATAGGTAGAAATGAAACCAGTTTAAAGCATGTTTCCCTATTCCTGGAGTTTGTTAAGCAGGATAGCACGATCAACAGTATCAAGAGCCTTTGCAAAATCTAGGAATATTGCACCAGTGAGTTGTCCCAGTTCTATTCCACACTGGATCTCATTGCAAACTATTAGCAGGGTAGTAACCGTGGAGTGTTTGGGGCGAAAGCCACATTGGAATTGGCTAGGGAAATTTGTCTTCGTATAGTAATCGCTTAATTGGGAGTGGACACATGTTGCCATAACTTTTGTCCTAAAAGTGAGTGATCCCTTAAGCAGGAGGTTTTTCCGTGTCTGTCTTATCTAATCCTATTTAATTTCATACTCAAACGTGTGGCCAGAGACGTTCTAAATGGTAAAAAAATAATATTGTCATTTGTGTTTGTACTGTTTCTCTGGAGTTGAAGGTCTCACTAATAGACCATAAGGTAGGATCAGCCTCTACTTGCAAGTCTAATAATGATAGGGGGCATCACAAATCAGGAGACTGATAGAAGACGTGGTATCTCAAATATCGTCTGTGCAAGCGGTTTGTGTGATATATAACATAGTAACCAAGTAGATGAGGGCGAGAGACGATGCGTGTCCACCAAGCTCAGCCTTTGTTCTTCTAACTGGAAGAGGGAATAACTATGATTCAGTCCGGCAGCAACCACCATGTGACCCAGGCACATAATACCCCGTTTGGGCAGTTTCAAGGGCTACAAATAAACGGAGACCAGCTGATTATTTAATACCAGCTGAAGAACGTAAAGGCAACAAAGGTAATGTTCTTAATAAAGCCTTTATTAAAGTAGATAGCTTACAGACAGATGTGTTACTTGTCTGTAGGAAGGAACGAGGGGGGGAAAAGATGTAAAGATGGAGAAGAGGTCATGTAAAGCTGCAGTTCAAGCAATATCCTACAAGTGTGTTTTATTTTTAATAAATCAGTTCTGTACTATGAGAAAATAGTTTTTTAAACTATTTTAAAGATATTTTTAATGTATTATAATGTAGCAAGCATGTTTGTTTCTATAGAAACCATTTACAAAGTCACACCCCCTTCATCTTCTGGGACAGGCTCTGGCTCTTGAGCCCTGCCCTCTCTCTAGCAGTGCACCAATTGTATCTAGTAACTGCCTGGTCACATGATCTTCCCCATAGAACTTTGCATTGTGGGTACTGTTTTGCAGCAATAACTGAATTAAATATCCCAAAGCAAAGCGATCGATTACAGGAGAACGGATCGATCTGCAGCTTAGCCAATCACTTGTCAGTGTGCACATTGTATTGATGCACATAAAAATAAATTAGAAACGGCAGCTGGAACTGCAGCTTTAATACAAATTAAAGAGCTAGAGACATATAACATTTAAAATTTGAGGGTACATGTCAGGCATTGGAGGGTACACGTAGTTTTCCGGTGATAGACCTCTCAGATTTCCAAGGTTTGTCCAAAATATAAAACTGCCATTCCTCCACCTACAGGGGAGTGAGAGGGGTCATGTCAGGAACAGCACATTACTGGAACTGGACAAGATCACTTCCATTTATGTAACCACAGCCCTACAAGCAGATCCCCACCCACAGTGTGCCGTACTTCCCCCCCCCCCTCCCCTCCCCGAGGAAGTGGCAGTTCCCAAGCAGGGATGGGGAAGTGACACATCTCACCGGGGGACTCATAGTAAAGAGGGATTCAAACTGATGGATGAGAAGGGGGGGTCCCTGACACACCAGGTGGGTGTTACCACACGGAGAAGAAGATGTCCCTCCCATGTGTGCTGTATGGATGAAAACACGTGCGGCAAATACTGACGCCCTTAGGCACTTGCCGGAGTCGGACGCCTAGTTTCTGCCGCCCTCCTGCTCCTTTGGAATCCCCGCATCAAATGACGCCGCCCCGGCATGATGTCGTCTGACGTCACATTGCCATGGCAACGAGACGCCGTGCGACGACATGTCGGTGCCTTCCCATTAGGTCCGGTAGGCCCGAAAGCGCGGCAAAAGTATATGGGGGCGGAAATCTTTGCCCACCCCCAAACGTTGCCGCCTTAGGCCCGGGCCGAATGGGAAATCTGACGCTGTGTGTTCCCCAGCAAGGGGACACCAATAAAGATTTAATGTTGCACTAAAAAAAACTCCTGGCCCCCATCTTTTACCCTGCCCAGACCACTGCCCCTGAGAGAGGGTAAATAAATATGCCACTGCACTGATGTAACCTCCTTAGGGAGCCGGGCAAGGAGGGTTACATGAGTAAATTAATTAATTAATTCCCCCCTCCGTGCTTTGCTGATGTCATCATACATTACTTCACTGATGACATCAGCAAATGACATAACTGATGACATCACAATTTTTTTTCATTAAGAAACTAAAAAAATGTAATGATCCATGTATAAATCTCACAATGTTGGGGGGTTTCTTAGAATTCCCAAGAAACACTGGGTACTTTCAGCCTGTTATTTATTTTAAAAAGCTGTTTTTTGGCTGGTTACATCTTTAAAGCTTCCTCTCCCATATTTTACTGATTTGAACTTTTGCAGGTTTTCCCCGTTAACTGCATTTTTAAACAGTTTTATTCGTATGAAAGTCATCCCGATCCTCTCACTTACTGACATTATTAGACTCCAAAGAACCTTATCAGATGCTCGGGATAAGACAGCTTCACTGATGAGCCCCTCTGAAGTCTGCATGGAAAACAGCTCTGTGCTGACTGGTGAAGGGGAGCAAGTGGGGATAAGCACCAGATGAATGTAACCGTACCTTCTGGCCTGATAGGTTGGGAAGGTCACAGGTCTCTTCTTCAAGGTTAATCTCTTTCAGACACTGCGTTGGCTCCAGAAGCAAAGTCAGATGATAACTAAACCCGTTCACAACCTTTAGAGGACAGAAAATCCATTAAAGGGGCACATTCACCTTAGAATGTAACTTGTGTTATTAGACCACGGCCTACTGGACTGACCCTTTAACCCATTAAACACATCTGTCATTAGGTCACTTTGCTCCTACATGGGACTGACCCTTTAACCCATTAAACACGTCACTATTTAGAATTATCTGTGTGTTGGGTATATTTTTTAGAAAGCTGACGTTGGGGAGAAAGAGTGAGAATTTCTCGGAGGGGGGGGGGGTGAGAAAGTGAGATAAAATAAGAAATAACACGTGGAAAGAGAATGTAAGACCTCCCTCTGTGGATAGCCAGAGTGAGATAGGTGGCCGGGCGTGGCCCAAAAAATGTTTATAAATAATAAGCTAACTTTGTGAGAGAAGGAGGGAAGAGTAAGAGAGATGGAGAGATAGTAAAGATGTTGGCAGAGATAGAGGGGAAATGTATTCCTGGTTGCCTTGCCGTGCTTTACCTGCATCCTGGCATTGACCACCTGTTTGGTCCTGTACCAATACTCGCTCTCACTCTCCCGATTAAACGATTGCTCCACAAACCTCACCAGCTCCTTCACCAAGTCCAAGCTTACGGGCATCTCCCTCCACCCTCCCAGAACCGGGGCCACCTGGGCCCTCACCACCTCTGCTACCACCCTTGGGACCCCGTGCCCCAAGGACAGCAACAGGCACAGAAGCACAACGAGTGCCATAATGCTGTTATTACAGGGAGACAGATTTGCATATATCATGTGATATGCGGGTGCCACTCCTTATACCTGAGCTGCTCAGTCTCTTCCTGTTACACCTACACAGGATTTCAAGGTGGGTGACTAAGTGCTCGGAGTAAATATTGTATGAGGCGTCAATTTCAAAGGTTAGCTGGAGTTTCCTGATCCCCCGCTTCATCTGCATACAGTGGTGTGATGATTGAGGCCACTACACTGAGTGCTGTAGCTCACTCTCACTGATCTCGAGCCCGCTCAGCTTCTTCTGATCTGTGAACGCTCTTCTAGAGCTTTGGAAAGGTTTCCCAACTCTCACTGATACTGGAGAGTCGCCCTGTACTGATCTAGTCACTCACTCACTGATCTAAACAGACGCCCAAAAAAGTCTACTCTGGAAAAAGTCCTCCTTCGAGCGACTGAGGAGTGCTGATCTCAAGCAACCTTCGGAGGGACACGAATAACTGGAGAAAGGGCTCCAATCCCCGGGACTGATGGTTCTCTTCCTCATCCCACTCTCATTCAAGTCACAGAACTATCTAGAATGAAGGTGGAAGGATGGGCTTTGGCCGTGGCAAGCCGAGCTTCCCACAAACGGGGGTATGTACAGCTGAGGTAGTTAATCCCTCTGTTCAGGAATGTTGCCTCTAATCCAGCAGTTGGTGGTTACTGCTGTGTATGGAAATTAAACTACCAACCCACCTGCTGATTAGGCTTCTTAGAAAGCCTGCCTTGAAACAGGAAGGGAGATTGTTCCTGGATTATCACAAGTTGTGGGACTGACCATAGAAAGATGTCTTCCTGCCCAGAAGAGAAACGGCTGTCTGCTTGCAAGACACGGTAACAAGCACTTCTGAACCTGAATGCTGATTATAGCGCTGAGGAAAAGCAACCCTGGACAGATAGACATTCCCTCCACCTACAGAAAACATCATAAGACTTTCCTTTATAAGACTTTTTATTGCACATATCAAGATGATATGTTTGGGGTGGCTGGGAGAACTGCTAATCTAAGGGAGTTGTGGACTGCATAGGTTTCACTAGACATACCCCCCCCAAGTGAACCGAAGCTGTCTGACCCGCCTTGTTTTGATGATTTTCTTATCTAGGAAACAGCCGCATAAAAGCCTTATTTATTCACGCACCTAATAACAATTCTCCTTGCCCATCTTCGCACGCCTCCTAAGTGGGACGACCCTTTACCCATTGCACACGTCCTGTCATTAGACCTTGACCCTACAGTGGGACGGACACCCTTTAACCCTTTGAACATTATCCCTGTCATTAGGACCTTTGACCCCACGTGGGCCTGACCATTTAACCCATTGTAACCCATCTGTCATTAGGTCACTTTGCTCCTACTGGAACTGAACCCTTTAACCCCATTAAAACCGTCACTATTTGATTACTGTGTGTTGGGTATTTTTAGAAAAATGCTGACGTTGGCGAGAAAGAGTGGAGTTTCTCGAGGGGTGGGGGTTGGGGGGAGAAAGTTGAGATAAAATAAAAATAACAAGTGGATGGAAAGAGAATGTTAAGACCTCCCTCTGTGATAGCCAGAGTGAGGGAGATATGTGGCGCGGGGGCGGGCCCAAA